>QPKB01000009.1:5680359-5712938 GCA_003546025.1 Camphora micrantha | reverse complement strand
GGGATTAAAATGCGTCATTTTAAGCTAAGACGGAGTTTCACAATAATAAGCTAAGAGCTTAACTCAATATTCTAAAGGTTTTCGGACCGCACGGTTTTAAGAACGCGTCATATTAAATTAAAACGGAGCTTGACTATAAGTCAAAAATCTAGACAGCTCATTTCCAATATGAACTCAATATTCCTCACATGCAAACTTCAACTTATACGGCGGACCCTTCTAATCCCCTTTTTGAAGGGTATAGTCGCTGGACAGTTGGAGCAGGTATGGGTTTCAAAAATTCCCATACTCAAGTTGGTTTTGAGACTGCTCTAAACCCCTCTGCCCTTTTCTTCTTCTTGTTTTGTGACCCCTCAATCGTTATGGCCACGAGATGAGAAAAGTGACCAAACCACCCAGAATCAATATGATGGGTGAAGCCAGATGGGGAGGTGGCATACCGTACACTATGAAAGCCTTTATGATTCTCCACTACATTGTTTCTTTTTTTAAAATATATTTATATATATATATATAACTCAGTATAATATGAAAAAAAAAATTGCATTAGCATGATGTTAGAAAATCGTAGTCGCACTTGCTTATGATGGATTCAAATCCTAGGCTTGTATTGTTTTTTTTTCTGTTTCTTAAATAAAAAATTAACGGCCATTAAGACTTGAACCAACCCATATCCATCCTGTACTATTTCCGCTCGAACATAGTTAAATTCCATAGTTCTTATCTCTTTCCGCCCAGGGTTTTGAACGCGTCACTTTGAGTTAAGACGGAGTTGACACATAAGCTAATGAACAGGAACCTTTAACTCAATTAGTTCTTAGGGTTTTTGGGACCGTACGGTTTTTTAAAAAGCGTCACATTGAATTAAGACATAGTTTGACTTATAAGTCTAAAATCTACACAGCTCATTTCAATATGGGACTCATCTATTCCTCACATTGCAAACCCAACCTATACGGCGGACCCTTCTGATCCCCCTTTTTAAGGGGGTCACAATCACGTGCGGTGTTACAGAAACAAGAGAACCATTCATTTTTTGAATGGTAACAAGAGCATCATTCTTACCAAAGCAAGAAATTCATCATCAGGTAGTAGATGCCAGCAATTGCCCACAGCCTGAGCAGATGCACGGATGCCAAAGAGAGAGCCATCCAATGGCTCACAATTACAATTTTGATCTGATCATAATGGATCATTTGTTCTGACTTCACATCATTCTGACAAATCTCATCAGGCTTGAGGCTTGTGCCTACGCTTATGAGAAGTAGGGCAGAACTTTATGGATGGATACACTCATTTGCAAGTCATCAAAAGATCAGGCCTATTATTATTATTATTATTATTATTATTTACCAAAAATAGGATTGATTATTAGATTGAACACGTTACTGATAATGGGATGAAGAAATATGATTAGTAATATATCAAACTAAACAAAGTTATTAGCCATGTGCTCAATTTGGCAATAAGATCCTCTCCTATTGAAGTAAAATTTAGGATAAATTTATGGAAGTGTTTACATTCAACTTAAACGGTTGGGATTATCTTTTGTGGACCCATGAGTTTTGGACACCTTTTTCCGTGTAATTGTAATAAATACAACAAGAGATATTCGAGATGAAGATGATCTTCAGGACTGAGGAAAATTAAATTTGCCCATCCATACAATTGCACGGAGGGGTCCCGCATTATGGAGGGTCGGGATTAGAGCTCTCCATGCCATTGCTTGGAGGGAGAAAATTCTTCAACCATAGATTTTACTCCCACAAAAGATGATCTCGTAACAAGATTGAGCATTCAAAAGGCCTTTATAGAGAAATAGAGAAAACTAAGCTGACCTATAGAGAGTTTCTCCACCTCTATCTTTTGTGTCGCTTCTTCATTTTTGAACATCTCTATGGTGCAAGTTAGCAAACTATTTTTTGTTTCTCTAGCTAAACAAATTTTGTTTGAATCCATAAATTATCCTGACTGGATGGTGAATAGTTGTGACTTAGAGTAATTTTTTCTTTAAGTATATGGATTTTTACGAAAATGTTAGCCTTAAAAAATGATTACAAGAATTGATAATGAAAAATGCAGAATTGACGGATTAGAGCGTAGGTCTTTTCTTTTGACAAAATCACCTTTATGACATATCGTTACTTAGATACCTACGTCGTTATCTACTTAACACCTTTGTGACATATCGTTACTTAGATACCTACGTCGTTATCTACTTGACACCCATTTTGCATATATCCTTTCCAATAGAACTGATGTTTTAGTTTCTCAATCTTCGTTTTCAATAAGTTCTCTAAATATTGAAGACTAAGTGAAGAAATACATGCATGGAAGGGATAAACACATTAAATCTATCTGGAAAATACAAGTTTAAAAGGTTCCTTCCAAATTGGGCTGAATAATACGAGTTTAAAAGGTTCATTCTCTTTTTCTTTAAAAATTCCAATGTTGAGATGCCACTGTCTACCATATGTCTTAAATTGGTTATGAATATCCTCGAACTTTTTTAGAATCCAAAAATGGGCTTCATATCATTTTTTTTTCTTTTTAATTAGAATCATTGATAAGTCGGTCATTCAAGCACCCGTCCTGGAATGAGGCCCATTAATTAAAAGAGAAGGATTTTACAAAACTAAAACGGAGAAATGAGATAATTAAAAACAAAAAAGCATAAAAAGTAAGACAAAGGAAGAGAAAGAACAAAATCAACATGAACAGGAAAAAGGCAAAGAGACCATTAACTTCAATAGTACGTACAATGGGCCAAATCTGGTAGGTCATAAAATCTCAACACTAAAATATATTGAGAAGAAGAGAAGTGAAGAAACCTTTAAAGGGTGTTTGGAAACATGATTTTTCATTATATTATCTACTAGTTAATCTACTAAAAAAAAAAGGAGGTATTTGGATAACTTAGAAAGTATCTTACAATATCTCTTTTTCTTCCAAAAACATTGATACTACATTCTTCAAAGATATGTAGTATAAAATAATCTTTTGTCACAAGGTTTTTTCTAAATACCAAAGAGTTCATGGGCAACCATTAATTGTAGTGGCGCACTATAAGCTCTAACATCAATGATCCTTATAAGAGTGCAATTATGACTACCAATATTAGATTGGCCCCACAATGCTTACAAATTTAATGTGGGGCATCTTAACCATATCACAATTACATAGCCCTTTTTAATTATCAATATTAGGTGAGTCTTAGTAATGTTACACTAGGGGGCCTTCATCATGATTATCAACATTAGGTGGGTCCCATATTACCAAAATTAGTTACAGGTTCCTTATTAATTACCCAGATTAAATTGTGTGATTGCAATTATTAGTTTATCATTATTAAATGGGTCCCACTATTTGATAGCTCCCCTTGTGTTAATATGACTATCAACATCAAATAGGCCCCACAATAATTTCTCATAGATGGATTCATCAATGATGTCTGACATTAGATAAGGTTTTACAAAAAAAAAAAAAAAAAAAAAAAAAAAAAAAAAAAAAAAAAACCCTTAATAGGCCCATTTGTGATATTCACCATAAGATGCATTACACTATGACTATCAACATTTAGCGGACCTACCTTAATTAAACAACATTGCTTCAATCTCAAGGTTTTAACATTTAATCTTGTGATTTTTTAACAATAGATGGGTTCCACCATGATTATTAACAGATGTAATTACTAATTTTTGGGTCTTGCATTGCTTCAATTGATGACTTTCATTCCATCTCTTATTCGGTATATCATCAAATGAGTTTTTTATAAATTCCCAAACACTTCAAAGTACATTAAAATTTGTGAAAATTGCCAAACACCATAAGTGACACAAGATAATAATATGACACAATTTTGTTCTATGATAATGAAATCTTACAATATTTAAACTTGTTAATATTATATTATGCATTTATCCAAAAACCCCCTTAAACATGTATTATCTCAATGAACTTGATTCATTTATCCTTTTCAAGCATATATTTCTTCTTTGGTTCTCGATATTCAACCAAGCCTCATTGAAAACGGAAATGGAGAAACTAAAACATCATTACTACTTGGCAGGATATTTGCAAAATGAGTGTAAGGTGGATAATGATATCGTTGCACCGGTAATGATATACCCACGGGGATAATCCTATTAAGAAATGTAGTACAAACTAATCTGTCAATTCTGTATTTTCATAATCAATACAATGAGTGTTTAAGGCTGATTTTTCATAAATAAATAAAAAATCTTTAGGTATAAGATTTTTTTTTTATAAAAAAATATTTTTTTTTAAATTATACATAGACCTATAAGAGAGGAAGCCATCCTAAGCAGCCTTACATAAAAGACATAAAGACATTATTCCACTGTGAAAAGCGCAGAAAATGAGAGAAGATGAACAAATGAAATCTTGGACACGGTTCCCATCCTCAATAGAATGTTAAATTAAATATAATATCTCCGAAATGTGGCCTACAAATTATACTATATTAAAGTGGAGGGTTTTGAAGTTAATTTTGACCATAACTTCTTATTTTGACCGGAAGTTATACTCATACTATATAACTCATTTACTTTTTTATCCCACTTTCAATATGTAATTGTAACCACTTAAGCCTTATTTCTACTTTTCACTCCCTCCAATGACTTCATTTTATTCCAAACCTTATTCTCTTCTACGCCACTTCTCCTCGCCCATTTCTACTCTACAGAGTATTGGATTGAGAAAATAGGTACTCTCATAATCTTTTCTTGTTTTAGTCTCTTTTTAAAGTTTTATTCTCTATCTAAACAAAATTATTGTCGGTAAGTGTTTGAAAATGATTTTACATTATTTAACTTTTTTAATGGATCATATAATTTATTTTGCATTTGTTGGTAAACATGCCCGTTATTGTGCTAGTATCAATTATGCTTGCTCGGTCAAGGGCCCTCGTGGTTGAGGAGAAAAAAGTGGTGGGTGACAATTGAGGTTGACACCTTTATCAACTAGTTTTTCCCATCCAAAAACAACCAACTGATAAATCTACTTTTGATCAGCGTGATTGGTTGAAATAAAAGCCACCTAGTGGCCTACAATCACTATCTTGATCGTTCCACAAGCACAACGAGTATGGTCCACTGACTCAGACATCACAACTGATTAGCCCCACCAAGCACATTATGGGTGGAGTATACAACCGTGTTTGGAATTGGATGCATTTCAGGAGAGGGACGGATTGAGGGGATCGAGTGAGGGCGCTTTCCCCCACTCAATTTTCCTTTCATCTTGAGAAAATATAGGAGTGTGCTTAGGCATTCTTATTTTATTCCCGTTCACCAGTCCTCAACTTTCTATATTAAATTTAGAGAGTAGCAAAGGTATTCTTATCTTAATAAGGGTATTATTGACCTTTTCTTTTCCTAAAAGATAGAATCTTAGAGAGCACCTAAATGCACACTTAAGTTTTCTTTCAACACACTACTTTTTTTATGACCAATATACCCATTTGGTAAATTACCTAAAAGGACACGTATCAAAGTCTCTATTTCCCCCAACTTCTTTCTACACTCACCTACCCAAGCCCACCACCACGTCCCCTCCGACAACACCACCGGAGGGGGAGAGGGAAAACGAGAGAGAGGGAGGGAGAGAGGGTGTCGGCGGGCGGAGGTGGGCAGGGATAGCAAGAGCGCGTGGACAAAGGGAGAGAAGGAGAGGGCGGTGAGCATAAGACAGGCCTCGAGAGGGAGAAAGAGGGAGCGAGAGGTAGAGACATAGATAAGGATAGGGAGAGAGAAAGAGGGAGAATGGGAGGGCCGGCGGCATACGTAGGGCCGGCGGGGAGAAGGAGTGTAGAGAGAAGTTGAGAGAGTAAAGGTTAAGGTAGTTTAGGAAATATGGGGTGTAGAAAGTGATTTTGGTATTAGTGGTGGGTGTAGAAAGAAGCTGTGTGTTGAAAGAAAAATTCAGTGTGCATTTAACAGCTCTCGAATCTTATGGTCATATCTATCTCTGCAATGTCATCATTCTCATCACATCCATTGTAAATGCCTCATCCCACATCCAATTATGTTTAGAGAGTATTTAAAGAAGTTCTGAAGTGGAGCCCACTTAATAAATTAAATAGGCTCAAAATGTAGGTCATTTTAGGCCGATGCTCTTGAGTGGGGCATACTTTGGAAAAACATAAACTCTATAAAACAAATGCTCTAATTCTCTATGAGATATATAACTCAATACGATATGGGCCTAAATCAAATTGATCCATATGAAAAATAATAATTTATTTATTAAAAAGTTTTGGAATTTTTTTTTAAGTTAACAATCTTAAGTTAGGTCATTTGAGTGAAATCTGATAAGGTCTATACACTATATGAGGGGATTGTTTTTCAATAATTTAAATGTTTTATAAGTGGCCTATTGTCGTGGAACTCTTCTATCATGTTTCATTTTCTTTTTCTCTTTTTACCATATCTATTGTGTAGATGCATGGCATCTGAGGACATTGAAATCATCCTAACTCTTGATTTAACAACCTTAAAGTCTTTTTTTTTTTTTTTTTGACAACCCATGGTATCTCCCACCTAGCCATGTCCCGGAGCCTTTGGCCATAAGCCCGAGAGACACTCGATTCTGCATAGCTGAGAATTAATCCCTACGGGCATATGGAACTCCGTTTATCTCTTTTTTTGTGAGATCCAATCCAATATTGGGTAAATAATCAATGGGCATCAAAACTTGATATGGTGCCAAATCAAGGTAGGGTATCGGTATGAAATGAGCTTAATTGATTAAAGTTTGGCTAAAATAGTCCCTATAGAGTTGGACTTTACATGTGATCTACTTGTAACAAAAGAAAATCTTTAAGTGAGTTTTATGTAGATAGTAAGGGAAGGGCTGAAGGGCCATTTTTTGATTGATTTAGATTTTTCATAAGTGGGCCTAATAAGATGGTCAATCAGCTTTGCCCCCCACTAGAAGAAATCCTAACTACGTTCCTATTTCAGGATCATCTGTGAGCCATGCCATAATGGATTTGGTCCACGCGATGTGAGGTGAGAACCTAAAATTGATAGGCTATGAAAGAAAATCCAAACACACCTCACATGGCACTGTCTCCATGTAACGTAGACTCTCCACCAAATTTCATCCAAATGACCCCCAAGATTAAGGTTCATTTCTACGCCATTTTTGTGAGAGGGTACGATTCCACAAAAATGCTTGAAAGGCACATTTGAGATTGAAAAATTCTACCTTTCTATTTGTATTAGAACACGTAAGAATTAAATCAATAGAAATGCAAGTCAAATGAGCTCAATAGAAGGATTATTAAAGAAAAGAGGTGGGACATAAGTCAAGGCACAGCTGACATAGGACCTCCAAGTATTCATTTCGCACAGTTCTTTGGTTATCTAATCTGCTACGGAGTCGTGTTAATGAGGCACAGTCAAATGGTAAATGCCTGATGCTTTAGGCAAGTAAAAACCATCTTTTCTGTGGGTTTTCATATTTGACATGCCATCATATGATTTTCTTAGATGTTGTTCTTTGATTTTTAATAGCTCTCTGTGAAATAATTTCAGGCTCAAACCCAATCGTGAGGTACGTATTGTATTTATAGTATAAAGTTAAAGTTTATAAGTTTTGATTTAAGGGGATTTAACCGGAATAAACAGATTAGGTGGCCACCATATCGAAAAGGTAATTTTAAGTGCCCTTGCACCAAATGAGTCATTTTGCCCGAAAACGTTTTTTTTTTTTTTTTTTACATTCTCTACTAGGGTCCCTATCGACATTCATTTGCAATGTTAAGGGTCGATTGAGGCCCTACAGTCCATCATAACCTTCACAAAACTCCCATTTACTTTGTTTGTATGGTCTAAATCGACCTTTATTTGTAATGTTAAGGTCGACTCCCATTTCGAGGGTCTCTCGACCATGTTAAGGTCGACTCCCATTTACTTTGTTTGTAGGGTCTCAATTAACCTTTATTTGTAATGTTAAGGGTCTTTATCGACCCTACATGTAAGATTATAAATGTACGAAACTCATCCCTCATTCCCTTTTCTTGAAAAAAAAACCGACCATCCTCGACTTGCTTCCTCTCCATAGGATATTCCCACCTCTAGAAGACCATTAAAGCCACATGCCGTTGTTTGGTGGAGAACATTATAGTATATAAGCTATTGTTAGGGGCAGACCAATGAAAATGTGGACTTTGTACTTTTTCCTAAAACATGATTTTTTACTTTTTAGAAACTCTTTTCATAATTCTTAGTTCCATGCTCGATGGAGGACCGCTGAGAACCATTGTGAATACGCCGGGCAGCTGATGTGGAGTCGTAGTCGACGCTGAGGAAGAAGAATGAAACAAACAAGAGAGTAAATCGGGCTTCTAAACCCTAAAATGTATGAACGAGTTGAATGCAAGGTCTCTAGGGAACCTTAACATTAAAATAAATAAATAAAAAAGTCGATAAGGACCCTAGTAGAGAATGTTAAAAAAAAAATTACATTTTCAAACAAAATGATTAATTTGGTGCAATGGCACTTAAAATTACCTTTTCGGTATGGTGGTCACCTAATCCGTTTTTTTTTTTTTTTTTTGGTAAAATCCCCTTGATTTAATGAAGTTTTTAATTTACCCAAAAAAATGAATGACAATATACTGTTAGTGGATTTGAACTGGGCCTTTCCCATATGTCAGCCCTATTCCTCACGCCCTTTGAAATTTGATTTTTCCCCCATACAACACGAAGCTGTGTAACACTTCTTTCAATTTTCATCATGGGGCACACATATTGATCAACTGACCATTCAAGATGAATCATATCCCTCCAATCATACTAAGTGTTCACCTTCTTTGTGCTGGCAACATTTGCTCATACTTTTTGGTCTTAAAAAAGTGGACCTATGATTCGAGCTTATCACTTTTCCGTGTACATCAACAAAAAAGTTTTCATTCTTGAAAAAAAGAAAAGAAACAAAAGGATAAAGTCAACAATGTTGCATTAGTGTTATCAGTTATCACTCAATCAGTGGATCCCACTCATTATGGAAGAGCGGTATTTGGACAATAAAAGAGTGTCATTGATTAGTGATTACATGGAAAAACCCACACATTTGTTTGGCAACTCTACTAATAGAGTCAAGTAAGGTAAAGTCCCAATTTCTTAAAAAAAAGTCCTATAAAAAATACTTTAATTCAAAATTTTCACCATATTTTTCAAAAAAAAGTAAAAAAGTAACCTCATTTCTCCCAAAAAAAAAAAGAACTCCACAATTTAGTAAAACAAGTCAAAAAGATTCCATAATAATCAACTAAAAATAAAATACCATCATAACTCACTTATATTTTATTCTTTCTTCGAAATAATTTTTACTCTACTCAACTCTATTAGTAAAGCCCCAAAAGTTTTCTACTTTTTTTTTCACTTTGTTTTTTTATCACATAAGACGAGTTGCTGAGCAAGCTCTGCTCCCTTGTTGAAGAACTTTGGGTTGACGAGGGAAAAGATATAGAGTTGGCAAAAGCCCATTTGACCAATTAATCTAGCCCGACTCAACCTGTACATTACCCGTACAACACGACCCGCATAATATATGGGTCAGCCGCGGGTCAAGCTTTTTTAACCCGCATTTAAACGGGTGGGGTTAGGGTTAGCACGTTTGACCCGCGTGACCCACATAACCCATTTATTCTTTTCTTACAGCTAAAACTTATACTCAATACTTAATTTTATAATAAAAAAAAACTTATTTTATTTTTATTAATTTTGTTATTCTATTTCTATAGTTACTATTTTAAAAAATGTATGCTACACTCATTGTATAAATAATTCCTTCTTTTTCTTATTTCTGAAGTAAACCCTTTGTCAACTTACTCGAGAATACTTTTGCATGCTCTTCTCTCATATGAGAATTATGGATATGAAGAGAATACAATGGATATG
The DNA here is from genome assembly GCA_003546025.1 of Camphora micrantha. Lineage (NCBI taxonomy): Eukaryota > Viridiplantae > Streptophyta > Magnoliopsida > Laurales > Lauraceae > Camphora > Camphora micrantha. The sequence continues at coordinate 5,703,009 of QPKB01000009.1, read as the reverse complement.
AAATAAATAAAATAAAAAAAAAAATCAAGCAACAACTCAGTTCATGCTAGTTTCCACAATATTTTTCCTTATGTCGGCACAAGCCAAAGAGAATTGTGAATTATGGCATAATGACGCATGCCTCGGCCTAAAACTTCAACCCAACATCAGTTAAGCCGATGTCTGGTTTAAAATCATATACAAAATAAATTAACATTATACTTATCAGAACCTAGACAAAGCTTGTCCATATTGCCTATCATGATAGGTTTTAATTTGCACCAATAGGATTTAGAAAGTTAAGGATTGTTTTGTTAGATCTTATCATATCTTTACAAATTAATGCATCCATTTGGGCATAATTTAAACTTTGTGAATGGTTAATGTCTTAGATGATTGTTAATCAATTTAGCTTTGGTCACGAGTTATGTGGGTTAACCCGACCCGCAGTAACCCACAACGGTTATGTCGGCTCATGTGGGTTTGGTCGGATTAACCTGCAGAGAGTGCGTGCGGGTAATGACTTTCTGATATATTTAATAAGCAGGTCAGATACGAGTTAGCATTTGATAAACGAATCCGACCGGTTTACCACCAAGGGGGGCACGTGGGGTTGGGGAAGGCAAAAGTGGTGGAAATTTGGGGAAGGCAAAAGTGGTGGAAATTGAGGGTGTCGCCGGGGGGGGGGAATTGAGGGGGCACTTTTGAGGGTGGCACCAATTTCTACGCGGCTTTTTTCTACGCGTCCAAAAGCCACCTACTGATAAATGTATTTTGGTCAGTGTGAATGGTTGAAATAAAAACCATTGAGTGGCCCACAATTACTATTTTGATCGTTCCACAAGCATAATAGGTATGAATATGATCCATTGACTCGGACTGCATAATGGATGAGCCCCACCATGCACATTACGGGTGGGGCCTACAACCGTGTCCAGAAGTGCAGTCCTACTCGATGTGAGGTGATAACCCGAAAATGACATGATAGGCAATGGGAGAAAATCCAAACGCACCGCACATGGTGTTGTCTGCTTGTGATGTGACTCCCCACCAAATTTCGTCCAAATGCCCCAAGTATCGATGTAAATAGTTGGACGTTTTCAACGTTGAAAATTGGTTTTGGGTTATTCCCCATAAATTAAATGGGTCTGAGTCCTATTCTTCCCTAATTTCGATCGTGCACTTAAAATCTGACATATTTTTTTAATTTTTTCAATTTTCTTTTAAAAGTTAGATTTTTTTCTATATAATTTTCTATTTATATCAAAATAGGACTTACTTCCGAACTCATGCTGGGGAGTCACATCATGCTTCTATTTATAAGTTACACCCATGCTTCTACTTGCCTACTTATGCTGGTCTGTTGTTTTTTTTTTTTTTTTCTGTTTTCATTTTTTGAAGCAATTTAATTGCCGTATCAGATTTCTCTTTTCCAGACAAGCAATTATAGAATTTGCATGGCACCTCCAAGCCTTTTTCCTTCCCAAGCCAACAAGTCAATGTCTTCCCTCAGCCACTTGCATTTACTATTCTCTCAAGACTGCCGACATCTTTGACAATTAGATCTACCAAGCCATCTTTAGTATGACTGAGAGACCTTTTCAGATAAATTTAATCACCAGTAATGCTGAACCGTGATCATTTACTTGTTCTTTGTGAGTCTCTTCATAGGCAGAGGTCAACACAAGTCTCGCAAACCTTTCACAATTACTTCCTTCTAGCTCTAGCTTGACTGTATCTCATATATGCCATAACTCAGATCCGATTCGTAGTATCTCTCACAAGCGGTTTGGGAGAACAGCAAATCCGAAGCAAAGTTCTGAGTACCTCCTCTTTGTTACATTCTGATCAGGTATGTATCATATTTCTAAATTTTCCTATTTCGTTGCAATCCATGAGAACTCAGTTTCCTTCTCTTTCTATTTTGTAGTACATGTATGGGGAGTATGCAGTTCTTTATACTCCTTTGTGTTTGAAAAATAGGATTATTTGTTCTTAAGCGTGTTCCTTGATTGTCCCAAAGCTGTAACTCAGCTAATAGGATATTTGGTAGTTAGAACTTAGAAGTGCATGGAAATATATGGAAAATAGCCATTTTCAGATTCAAAGTGGGGATTGATGTCAGCTATTTCAGCTTCTTGGACATAAGAATAGAGAGACATATTTTCCAACTTCAAAAGATTTTCAATGTGTCAGAGAAATATAATTAGATTTTAATAAAACCCGTCATTTTAAAATACCCTTTGAATTTTTAACAACCATCCAAAGTGTAAAGTTCTAAGAAGTGAAAACGCTATATGAAAACCTTTGGGCTGGCACCCTTCCAACTGTCTTAACTTTAGAAGATCAAAACGAAAATGCATCAATACCAGCCTTGTATGGAGTATTTATATGTTTGGAGTATTTATAAATTCTTTAGCCAGTTTGGCAACTCTACTAATAAACTCTAGTGAAGTAAAGATGATTTTGAAAAAATATATATATATATATATATATAAATGGGTTATGTTGATATTTTGTTTTTAATTGTTTGTAATGGAAGTTTTTGAATTTTTTATATGAAAAAGTGAAGTTGATTTAAATTTTAATGGATAAAGGTAGTTATTTTTTTATTTTATTTTTTTAAAAGATAAGACGGTTTTGAATAAGGTGTATTTGATGTGATATATTATCTGAAAAAATAGAGGCTTTACTTTATTTTTATTATATAAGTAAAGCACTAAACTAATAGGTGTGGAATCTCTTAATCCTACTTTGCACTTAAATATTAAAAAATCTAATAAAAATCAAAGAGCCAATATTCATAGAATTTCCGAGCCTATCATTACAGATGAGTCCGGATAGGATGAGGCTTTACCCATGGTGACGATCACCATGGGTCAATTCTCCCATAGGATTCCGATTAATTACAGATGTGCTCGCCCTCTTACGTGGCCCACCATCCCTATTTTCATTTTATCATCATGTGTCGTTTGGTCACTCATCACATCACATGGACAAATCCCATCAGCCCCGTCTTCTTCACGTGGTAGAGAGCCTAATTGGCTTTATCAATCAAGCACTGACACAATTTGCTGTTGCTGTGGTCTATATCTCTTCGTTTGTTGCAAAAGAGGAAGTAACAGCTCTAAAGCAGTTGCTTTATTCAGGCAAAAGTATCTCTTCCTCTCAATTCAAAATTTTCTGGCCATTCTTTTTAACAAAAACAATTTCTTCCTATTTTACATGTACATTAGTTGGCTTGCTAAAAAAAAATCTTTTTTTAAATTTTTTATTTGAATTTTATACTTTTTTAGTTTGACCCGCTTCTTTTCATGTATATCACTTGATTAAAGCAATAGCAGCTTATTCCTTGCTATCTACTAACAAAATCAATCCAAACGTCTGTTTTCAGTTTTGCACTTCGTTTTTACTCAGAGAAGGCGATATGGCGGCAGAAGTAGTTCTCTCTAGCGTCTTGGAAGTGTTGCTTAATAAGTTGAGCTCCAGTATCCAAACTGAACTTGGCTTGCTTTTGGGCGTGGAAAAGGAGAAACAAGCGCTTGAAAGCAATCTATCAGCGATTAGAGCCGTGCTTCAAGATGCAGAAAACCGACAAGTGAACGAGGGGGTGGTGAAAGACTGGCTTCGAAAGCTTAAAGATGCTGCTTACGATGCTGAAGATCTTGTTGATGAGTTCGTATACGAAGCACGGCGAAGGGTGGTTCAGAATCAAGATGGCATGGGAAAAAAGGTAGTCAACTTCTTCTCACGTTCAAACCCACTCGCATTTCGTTCCAAAATGGCACATGGAATGAAAGAGCTGGTGGAACGATTTGATGGCATTGCCAAAGAGAAAGAACGTTACCATCTCAGGGAAGGATATGTACAAAGCCAGCCTTTTATCTCAAGCACAAGAGAGACTACCTCATTTGTGAACGAGTCGTCGGTTTATGGGAGGGACAATGAAAAAGAAAAGTTAATAGATTCATTAACTAAACTTGGAAATGAATCTGTCCTCTCGGTCATTCCCATAGTCGGTATGGGGGGATTGGGCAAGACCACACTGGCTCAATTGGTATATAATGATGAAAAAAGTGTGGCGACTCATTTTGACTTGAGGATGTGGGTTTATGTGTCTGAGGATTTTGATGTGAGAAGACTTCTAAAACAAATTTTAGAATCTGCAAGTAAGAAAAAACCTGAACAATCGAGCATTGATCTCTTACATACTAGTCTTCGAGACGAACTGAGTGGGAAGAGATATTTACTGGTTCTGGATGATGTCTGGAATGATGTTCGGGATGAGTTAATTGAGAAATGGGATGGACTGAAAACATGGCTGGCATGTGGCTCTATGGGAAGCAAAGTATTAGTAACCACTCGCGATGGTTATGTTGCAGACATTGTGCGAACACTTCCAACACATCAATTGGGAAAACTGTCGACGGAGGATTCTTGGAGTTTGTTTGAGAAATTGGTAAATCCAGAAAAAGACCTACCGCAAAAATTGTTATCAATTGGAAAGGAAACGGTAGGGAAGTGTGGTGGTCTCCCTCTGGCAGTGAAAACTTTGGGAGGTTTGATGTCTTCCAAAAAGACTGAACCTTATTGGGAATATGTGAAAACTAGAGAATTTTGGCAGCTACCAGATAATAATGAAAGAGTTTTATCCATATTAAGACTTAGCTATGATCATCTGACATCATCTTTGAAGCAATGCTTTGCCTATTGTGCTGTAATTCCCAAAGGGCGTCGATTTAATAAAGATGAACTAATCCGGCAATGGATAGCCCAAGGCTTCATTCTTTCTAACAGAGAAAATGAACTCCTAGAAGAAGAAGAAGGTGAAGAGTTTTTCAAGGAATTGTTGCGGAGGTCCTTGTTTCAGGTTGATGCGAAAGCTTCTGGCATAAAAACGGGGTGGTATAACATGCATGACCTTATACATGATCTTCTCATGTCTGTTGCCGGAAAAGAATTCATTATTGTGAAGGCTCCCAGCGACACTATTCCCAGTGAAACTCGTCATTTAGCATTGACGGAGGAGGATGATGAATGGGTAAGAGAACCAAAGAATTTGGATGCATTGAAGAAATGTAAGAAACTGCGTTCAATGCTTACAGAGAGTCCTATTGATATTAATGTTTGCTTGAGCTTCAGGTGCTTAAGGGTGTTGGATTTAAGTTGGAGTAGGATTCACTTCCTGCCAAATTCAATAGACAAGTTGAGACATCTTAGGTACTTTGACATCTCATTTACACTGATTACAGAATTACCTGAGACCATATGCAACTTACACAACTTGCAGACACTGAGAGTCATCGGCACTCGCCTCCGGAAGTGGCCAAAGAATATGAAGAGAATGATTAGCCTTAGACATATTGAATTTGAAGAAGATGATGATTTTCCCTTGCCAAAAGGAATTGGAGAGTTAACTTTTCTCATGACGTTGCCAGAATTTATTATTACTAAAGAGAGTGGAGCTGGAATAGAAGAGTTGAAAGATTTAAATCTGCTTTGGGGAAATATTCACATTGGAGGGCTTGATAATATAAAAAATGTTGGATGTGCTCGCGAAGCAAACTTGAAGGCGAAGAAACATGTCAACTCTTTGAAGTTATCCTGGTCTGGTGATGAAACAGTAGCCGCAGAAGGAAATGCAAAGGAAGTGATTGAGGTCCTTGAAGCTCATTCAGATCTAAAGGAGCTAACGGTTGCGAATTACACGGGTCTGGGATTTCCAAGTTGGATGACGGAAAAGCTTACAAATCTAAATAAAATATCACTGCGATCTTGCAACAGATGTGAATGGCTGCCGCCTCTTGGGAAGCTACATTCCCTTGAATCACTTGTGATATCCAGAATGGATGCTGTAAAACACATTGTTGAATTTGATGGAAGCCACAACTACAAAGATTTATTCCCATCATTGAAATACCTTGAACTCTGGTATATGCCTAATTTGGAGGGATGGTCATCTCCACAAGAGGATGGCGATGGTGATGAGCAGGGAAGAGAAAGAGATAAGCAAGTGATCTTCAAATGCCTCAGTACTCTAAAAATCTATGATTGTCCAAAACTATCACGACCGCCATGGCTTCCTCCTCTTCCAAGTCTTGAGATTCTCGAGATTGGAGGAATGGGTTGGGATATGATAGAGATACCCACATGCCAGTCATTGATGGCAGTCGAGCTCCACGAGATGCCTAATTTGGAAAGATGGTCACCACATGAAGCAGATGATGGCACTCCAGTGATCTTCCGTTCCGTTCGTACATTAAGCATCTCTAGTTGTCCAAAACTGATTTGTTTGCCTATATTTCTTCTTCCAGCACTTGAAGAGTTAAATATGAAAAAAGTGGGTTGCGAAAGGATAGAGTTTTCCAGATCTCCCTCACTGAAGAGCGTCAACCTCTTCGACATGCCTAACTTGGAGAGATGGTCGGTACAAGAAGTAGATGATGATAAAGATGAACAAGTGACTTTCCTTTCCCTTCGTACTTTGAGAATCTCTAAATGCCCAAAACTGATTTTCCTGCCTCAGTTTCTTCTTCCGGCTCTTGAAGAGTTAAAGATGGAAGGAGTGGGTTGTGAGAAGATGGAGTTTTCCACATCCAAGTCCCTGAAAAAAGTCGAGCTCACCAAGATGCCTAATTTGGAAAGATGGTCACCACAAGAAGCAGATGATGATGAGCAAGTGGTCTTCCATCGCCTTGTTAAATTGGTTGTCAGAGAATGCCCTAAGATGGTCCGCTTGCCTAATTTTCTTCCTTCACTTGAAAAATTAGAAATATCTGAAAGCAATGACATGTTATTGGCGTCAGTGGCCAACTACACCTCACTTTTCAAGCTCTCTATCCATGCATTACCAGAGGTCAAGCATTTGCCAGAAGAATTTGGGCCAAACCATACCAGCCTGCGCGAATTGAGAATTAGAAAATGCCCAAAATTAATTTCTCTGTCAAATCAGTTGGAGAATCTCCTTGCTCTCAAAGAACTGATTGTTGAAGGGTGTAATGATCTCGTGCTGTCATTGCCCGATGGATTGCAGCAGCAGCAGCAGCGGTCTCCTCCTCTAAACTCTCTCGAGGTGTTGGAAATAAGTGATTCGTGTGAAAAGCAAACCTCACTTCCAGGAGATGGGATCGTCTTGCCCTCTCTTAAGGAGTTGCAAATCGACTCTTGTAAAAATATAGAGTCCTTATCAACTGATATGTTGAAAAACCTCACCAAGCTTTCAATTGTGAACCCTTCAAAGGTGTTGCCTTCTCTAGTTTCTTTGGAAAACCTCAAATCGCTTAAGAGTTTGACGATCTCAGGGTGTCCAGAGTCAGTTATGATGAAGTTGCTCGAGTCTATGGAAAACCTTACATCTCTCACTTATTTAATGATTAGAGATTGCCCTGACATGAGGTCTTTGCCAAAGTCAGTAAAAACCTTCACATCGCTCACTTCTTTATGGATTGAAAAATGCCCTGTTATGAGGTCTTTGCCAGAGTGGGTGGGAGACCTCACGTTGCTTAAATCTTTATTTATTACAACCTGCCCTGCTATGATGTCTCTGCCAGTGGGGCTGCAACGCCTGAAAAATCTCGAACGGTTGTTCATAAATGGATGCCCTGTTTTGGAAAGAAGACTGCAACGCAACAAGGGCCAGGACTGGCATAAGGTAGCGCATGTTCGAAACATCATTCATTTTTAACGGAGAAATTGCAAGTGAAGACAGCGAAGGGGAGGAGAGCAGTGACCAGTGTCCACATTTATTATTGCACTCACTGAAGAAACTAGAGAAGCTTCTTCCTTTGCCCTCCTGCTGCTCATCTTCTCCATCTTCTTCTTCTTCTTCTTCTCCTCCTTCTACTTGATGATCATGGATCATCATCATCATCATCATCAAATCACGTCCAGATCATGAGGGAAACCAGGTGAGTTAATCTTCATCTCCATCAACAAATTTCATTCCATAGGCATCTTCTCAAATTCTCTCTTGTGAGCTTTATGTATTAGAGGCACATTCACCATGGTTTAGTCGATCCCAGCAACTTCTCATGCCTATTAGAATTCTCACCTATATATCAATACAAGTTGTCATTCTATATATTAGGTGCAGTGTAAGAAAGAAGGCCTTGGGCTTTTGTTACCTGCGTCTGAGGAATCTGAGCTGGACTGGCCCATGCTTCTGTTACACTTTTCTGATTATTGGATTAGAATCAAATATAATTAAAATAAACAACAATAGGTGTGGAGCAATTATCCTATTGTCCCCAGTTTGTATGCTTTGGTACATGCCTTCTCTGATCTTCATTTTTAGACAAGAGAGTAGTCAAGACACCACAATAGACATAGAGAAGGATTTGAAAATGACTCGGATGTTTTAATCAAACAAAAGAAACTGTTTCTTTTTTTTTTTTTTTTTTTTTTTTTTTTTTTTGAACGGGTGAAATTCATAGGATTTAAGTATTTCTCAGAAAAGATAGTAGTCCATTCCATGATGGGTATAAAGGGTGCAAACAAATTTAAAGCCCATACTTGTACTCATTTTCAACATTAGAATTTGTCTCTGTAATTCTAACGCCTCCCCTCCCCCATGCACTCCCTCCCCACAACAACAAAAAATAAAAAATAAATAAATTATTCTTCTTGCTATCTCAGAAAATCAGTTAAAAAATGTTCCCTTTCTTTTTCTAGGGCGAGGACAGCTCTGCACAACAGAAACAGCTCTGCACAACAGAAAATTGGATTGTTTTCCAAACTATCCCAGTATCGTCATTGTTATCCAAACTTAGCTAACTATATATAGAATTCCTTATTCAATGCATTAGTTCTCTTTCCAGAAAACAAAATTGTATACTTCAGAGGAAAAAAAAGGAAGAATATTTCTCAACACCCAACTATCACAGTAAAAAAATTTACTGCTTCACTAATAAAAATTCGATCTTTTTCCAATCTTGGACAAAAAACTGCAATCAACACTAGCACAAGAAGACTAAACCAAAAAAAAAAAAAAAAAAAAAAAAGCAATTCACAATATAGTGAAAACAACAGGAGGAATGATTAAATTTTGCCGAGTATCACCTAAATTTAAAGTTCTGAATGTTATGAAACTGAAAGTATCTCTCCATTCTGTTGAATTGAATGCCTTCCTTGTTGGATATATGAGAGACACTTGAATTTCAGTCTTCTTGTTTTTTTTTTGAAGTTACAACAAATTCTCCATGGTTACACTTGCTGGAACCACTTTAGATGTGGAATTTTTTTACATACCTTCCTACCATAGTTTCCTTTTCAATTCCTTTTTGGTCTATCTGGAGGTTGGTATGATCACTGTTAAAGAAATTTACCAAAGATGTACTAAAGAACAAATACTGTGGACTGTGGAGCAGGTTTCTTGTTTTAAATGTTGCTTCTATTCTGCTCACCTGACCTCTCTTTTTCTTCCTTTTATTTGGGTAATAAATTGAAAATCATTCCTTTATTTTAAAAGGATGTATACAAAATTGAAAAGACAATACTAGAAAAGGGTGGCCATTTGGTGTTTACTATGAAGGCATGGATAGTCCCAATATAGTGTCTTCTTTTGAGATATTCAGGCACTTCAAATAGTTTAAAGCAAATTCTTACTAAGAATCCAAATATAAGAACCAACTGAGGACACTTACAATAACTGACAGGAACTTCTTTTGAGACGAGGGGTAAAAAAGAGTTGAATGGTTTTGCCATAGTTTTTATCTTTGTTTAAAATCTTGTGTCTTTAGAGTCTGTTGTTGCACTGAAAAACTTAGGCCAATAGTAAAACCTTGGATTCTCTACCTGTTGGTGCCTTGGCCTCAACATTGAAAGCTTTGAATTTTCCGAACCAATACCTTATTTTCCATTTATTGGTTGCCTAAAATTGGTGTTCTTGTTAGATGGCTAATCCTCTGGCATCCTTTTGTGTCTAGTGTGGTCAGTGGCCCTGTGGCCCTTGTAACATGCTTACAACTTCATTTTTGTTGTGGGCATTCTTCATGCTGGCAATAATACTCTGCATTTTTCCTTCTTTCTTATGGTTGAATGAAGCAGCTGTGAACTTACAGTGATGGCTGTTCATCTAAGAATTCTTATTGGGTTGTATTTTCTAATATTTGTGTATATTCTGCTGCAGTGAACTATTCTTCCGCAGTGGACTTTTCATCCATTTATATTCCAAAGTAAAAGGTTCTACACAGTCCTGCTTTGGCGCAGGGTTCTGGCATTTCTAGTTGTGAGTGCAAATTGATTTTCGCTGGCCAGCATTTGTGCATATCGTTATAGCTTAATTGATTTCATAGTGGTTGCTAATTAACTTAGCAATTAACAATTGAAGGTTAAAATTATTGGTGGGGAAGTTCATATCATTTCCTATCTCCCCACAAGTCAGTCAGCTGGCCTTTGATATTAAGTTTGTTTATTACAGGCTTCACAAACTCTCAGAATATTGACATTCTATTTCACCCATCTTCCTGGTCCAAATTTTCACTTTCGTGAGGTAAAATAACTTTTCCACAAGCAATACTTCAGAGTAGATTGTATCGTTTAGTTAGTCTGAGTTGATGTCATGTTTACAAAGTCATATATTCTACTTTTTAGGAAACTTAGATAGGGAATTCTTTTAAAGCACCTTACACTTCATATTCTCACTTCTGTCCTTTACAGGGGTTGAAACTTGCAACAGTGTCTCGTCCCGACAGTATAATAGAAGTGCTCCTAAGTAACTGTAAGAGATCCTTTTCCCCTTAATCTATGATTTAACTATAAGAAAAAATATACGTTTTGGTTTGGATTCTTTCGGTAGAATGATTTCGGTTTGGTATTTTCTGAGATGGGTTTCATGCCCAGTTGCTTTCTAGGTCGAAGTCTTTTGGTAATGATTATTTCTGAGATGGTATTTTCTGATTATGCTTATAGAGCATTCTAGGCAAATGATAAAGAGATACACTCATTGTAATAGTATGTGTTGCATTCCCTATATCTGTGTGATTGATTGTCTGTTGACACTCCTATGATATTGGATCTTGCTTCTTTCTAAATTTGCATTATGCTCCTGAGTTGTTCATGACTAAGTCAGTCTACTCTAACTTAATTCTTCAAATAGGGACTTCAAATAAGAAAGTTGTTTCTTCACCAGAAGCTCTATTCTTCTTTCTTCTTCCTTTTTCTCTTATTGGTAACACGCCTCGAACTCACAATATCATGGTTGTAATCTTCTTTGTACTCGTATAGAGGGAAAGAAAGGGAAGAAGAAAGAAAGAAATGAGCATGATTGAGGGTAGGGGATTCGTCGTGTATAATCCCTTAACACACAACTAAAAATATTAATGAAAGACAGGGAAACTAATTACTAATTTACAATTTTGCAAACCCGGTATTTGCATACAGCCCAGCAATTAAAACATGTATAATTAATAAAAATACTTTAGAGTTTCTACATTCCTCAAGCTGGGTCAAGAGTGTCATAAAGACCCAGCTGGCTTCACAATTCAGCACTTCTAGGCTGTCCAAGAGCCTTTGTGAATAAATCAACTTAATTGATTCTCTAAATTCGCATAAATCGCTCGAATGAGATTGGGTGAAACTTTCTTCTGGACGAAATGAATCAATGATAATCGCTACAGTATGTTTTGTCCTTTCATGTGTCAAAGGAGAAGCAGAATAGACTAGAATGGAGAAATATTTTTTGGGTAAAACTCATGCTTGCAAATCAAGCACATTTTTCCTATACTGTGATGACAAGAAATTATGATTTTGCCACTTGTGCATTCAGAGATTTTGCCACAATCCTTGGAAATCTTCTTCTTAGGTTGAGGATAACATCTGCTAGTTCGCAAAGAAGGGCTTGACAAACACCTCTTTTATAGCTGGATCCTATCATCCAGTATAAGCACAAGTGACTTCTTTCAATTTAAAAGCACAGCAAGATATCTATCCTTAACCCATGAGCTTTCACCTCTTCTCACAGCACTCTTTTTTGAAATGTCTTTTTACAGAGTCTTCTGCATTTTCTTCTCTTTTCCTGTTTTCTTGTTACTTCTTCTTGTTTTTGTTTGTGCGTGTGGGCGTGTTGGTAGGCAATGGAATTTGTCTTGTACTCGAAGTTGAGAAGTATTTTTAATTCATTAGAAGTTGAGTAGTGTCGCATACATTTACTTCTACTATTCAGTTTTTCTCACTATAACGAACTACTTACAAAGGAATAAAATGGCCCTTACATTAAAGTTTTTTTTCCAATAACAAGTTCCAAATGTACTGATTTCCTACATTCTGATTTCACTGTCCTATACCAATCAACAAACTTTCGGTGTAACGTTTTTCTTTTCCGGAGACAGAAAGCTTCATCATCAAAGCTGCAGATGAACAAAACCTCATTCCACAAGTGTCATTTACCAAATCATGATGGTGCAGCACTGTCAGTACAGCAGTGACTGAAAACTGAGCACCACATTTGGGCAGGAAATGACTGCCTGGTTACTGTGAGAGAACTCTCTATTATTAGTGGGGTTTAGGTTTGAAGAATTTGTTGCGTCCTCCACAAGCATTAAACATGGACTGAAATGAGAGGCTTCCCAGCCAAAATGGTGGGGGCCTTTCTTTTTAGGGATGCTCTTCTCAGTTTCCTTTTTATGTCATAATTTTCTACATTAGTCCTTCACTTATTGGCTCTGATTTTTCTCATTTTTTTTGTGAAAACTCTAAATTTCCAATTTGAGCTTACTTTTAGCCACCACTATTTAAAATATTTGAATGGGCCCACCTGTGATCAATTCAACTAGGTTACCACATGCTCCCCCTTCCCACCCCCAAGGAAATGAACAATCCTCCAAAATTCCCCGCAATTGGAGTGCAACCTATAATTGACTGATTTAAAATCACCAATAAATGAAGCAGAAACTCTTCATAAAGAGATTACAAAGAAAATCATTGTAATTTCTAGTGGTTTTCCATTGAATCCACCTATGTGTAGTTTGAAAATCATCGTCTTTAAGAAAACACTTTCATTGGTATGCCTGGCTCCATTCACCTGATTCGTTTGATAAATTTCTTTTCCTAAATTTCATTTACAGTAATTATTAAATTAAATAGTTCACTTGAAATATGCTTGTGTCTGTGACCATGCTTCATTAATAATAGTATATTACCTCATTAATTGCAGAATATCGTCACCAGGAAACAAAGAATGGATGACCAAACATAGATTAAGTCCAGAGTATTTGGATGGACTTGTGCATTTCATTGAGTTTACATAGAAAAATGGTGGTGGATTTAAGCATTTTCCTTGTCCATGTGCTAAATGTCGAAATGGGCATGGAATGATCGCCCTTGAATTGATCCATGAGCATTTACTCATCAACGTTATTGATAAGTCGTACACACATTGGTTTTTCCATGGATAAAATCTTGCAACTATGGATGAGAAACCATCAATATCGGAACTTGTTGATCAGCTCGATGATCAGTATCCTAGAATGGAGGAACTTGTAAATGATGCGTTTGGGAGAATTGGTGAACATGTTGATTCTCTCATGGAAGATCTCGTAAGGAATGAAGACTTTCATGAAGACTCCCCAGAGTTTAACGGGCATGAAGACCCTGAAACAAGAAAATTCAAGTCTTGATTCGATGATGCAAGACAGTCTTTGTATACTTCTTGTCCCAGGGAACTCACAAAATTGTCATCTACTGTTGAGTTGTACAGTTTAAAGGCACAAAATGGTTGGTCCAACAATAGTTTTAATGATCTCCCTAAATTAGTGAAGAAGCTGCTCCCGGTAGAAAATATGATACAAAGCACATATTAAGCTAAGAAGATGATAACTCATTGGGAATGACCTAAGAATCCATACATGCGTGCCCAAATGATTGTATTCTCTATTGGAAAGGGTATAAAGATAGACAAAATTACCCAATTTGTCATACATCTAGATGGAGGTCGGATTGCTTGGCACAAAAAAAAGTGTTAAAATTCCATTAAAGGCTTTGAGATATTTTCCTTTGACACCAAGATTGCAGAGACTTTACAGGTTAGATTTCAAGGTTAGTTATAGTTTCCACGCCATCCTATTTGCCATTGGGTATTACAATCAATAACTAATAGTTTTTTACTATGTTGTGTAGTGTTCTATGGATAGCGGAGCAAATGACTTGGCATTTTCGACTGAAACAATATAGTGGTGTTTTGCGGCATCCATCCGATTCATCAAGTTGGATGCTAATAAACACCAAGTGGCCAAGTTTTTCCAAGGGCTTCTAAATGATATCACTTAAAAAATAAATAAACTCTAGGTCTCCAATCTAATGGTTTTCATCATATGTGTCAGTGTAACTTAATGAGATGGCCTTCAAATTTCAGTACTCTTAGCAATCTGCATATAATATAAGTGGGGTCCAACGATCTTTTATGTGCTGCCATGCCTGTGATACTGTGAAAAGTTCATTACGTATGGTGAACAACATAGAAATGTACGTATGGGTAAAATGGTAATTTGAAGCATTTAGATTTCATCTTGCTACCTATGAAATTGTACAACTGAAGTTGTTTACCAATTGAGGGATTCTTCATACAACCGAAGCTGTTTACCAATTGAGGGATTTCTGCCCGCTGGTCGTACAACCGAAGTTGATTTCTGGTTAACATTTAAAAGAGAACCTTTTAGATCTCTAGTTTAATAAGTCTGATTGCATGGATAGGTGCATTATTAGTATGCTCTATTTGAATCTTGTCAAATTATATATTGAAGTAGTGGCTTATAAATTGCTTATATGACTTCTTTTAATAAGTTTTCTTGATTCCCTTTTAAATTATAGCATTTATGAATATGGGTACATCCAAATTGGTTTAAATGATTGATGATTCTACTTTGGACCCAGATCCAAACCGTAAAATTGTGTGCTGACTGATTTGTTCAGAATGGTGCTTTTTTGCTCAAAATGTTGAATCTGAATCAAGCCTTGGGCACCTGAAAAGTGATATTAGTTACATGATTTTCGCATTTTTAGAACTTCGACCATGAGTTATAAAAGGTCAATGCTTACTTCAGTTTATGCATTGCGAGTAAACAGTTAAGTTGTGATCCAACAAAGAGGCTGGCTTTGAACGAAACATATTTTCCAATCCGAGGCATCATTTGAGACACATTTGCTCTAATGGCGGGGGAAAACAGTGCAAGATCATTGAATGCGGGTTAGAAAAGGCTACTTCTTCATTTAAATGGTTTCGTGTTCTAATTTGAACAGTATTTGTTTTATATAACGATCATTTTCTCTATTTGTTAGAAACATCCTCCTTGTCAAAACAAAAGCCAGTGATCACCTTAAATGCATTTGGGCTAACTGTGGGCGACCATTCAACCCAGCTGGCCTCATGGTGTGGTGGGATTATTCGCACCGTTGTTCCTATTTCCGTTAAGGATTGGCGTTCGGTGCCTAAGAACCTAAAAGATGAACTATGGAAACTCGTCTAGGTATGAAATCTTAGCGTATCTCCAGTAGAAATGGATGCAATATTTATCTTATCGAATGCTTAGTTTGTGATCCTAAAAGGAAATCTTTTTTTTTTTTTTTTTTTCAGGATGACTATGTTGTTCCTCAATCTTATAAAGCTAAATGCCTTAAGAGCACGTGCGATATGATGAGAAAGTACAAGACAAAACTGAGATCAAAATGCCTTGATGCTCACGCAACTCCTGAAGATAAATTGAATAATCGTCCTCCAGGAGTTAGACCCGAAGATTGGGAGGCTTTTATTGAAGATAATTTGAGTCCCAAAACAATAGAACGGAAAAAAAATACAGAGGTGAAGAAAAAACTTAACATTTACCATACAAGTGGCACATATGGTCACGCGAGGCTGGAGGAGAAAATGGTTAGTATTGGCATACATATATAAAATATGTCATATTGCTTTGTCACTTAAAAACTGACAATCTGAAATTCATGCAAACATAGAAATGCCAAAAGAAGGAGGGTGACCCCCTGCCTACAAGGGCTGAAGTGTGGATAGAAGCCCATACAAGGAAAGACGGTACTGTACCTAGTAGCGTGTCCTCACATACGGTTAGTTCCCTATCTTATACTTCAATTAATATAGTAGAAAACAACTTAAAACTTTACTTAACTGATGATTGTATGTAATCGACATGAAAGAGTAAAAGAACTGTTGTCCAACCAAGATGAAGTAGATTCCCACGACATCCTCAACGATCCATTGACTCAGGTATTTGGTGTTGATACCAAGGGTCGTGTTCGAGGTGTTAGGACTGTCGTATCAAGAAGTCTAGCAGTTGAAAAACTAGCTCTCAAGGAAAAGAAAATTATCAAGCAATCATCCTCAATTAAAAATCTGGAGTCCCAAGTAGGCCACATACTTGAAGAACAAAAAAACATGTCCCAAGAACTGGGTGGTATAAAACAAATGATTGAGGTAAAGTCGAAATTATTGGATTCTTTTTAACAGTCTTGAATAATATTAGATTTTTTATACTTGTATTGAATGAATAACAGGTGCTTTAAAACATTATTACAGATATGCATGCATTTGGGATCCCGATCGAGTGCTTTGTTCCCACCGAAGACGACGAGTCGGTTGCAGTTTCCAACACAACAGCGGGTGATAAGCCTTCAAACGAGAAAGAGCTGCCGTGCAAATTGATGACTTGGAGTCAAGAAGTTGTCGCTATTGGAAGGGCTCATATCGGGAATGAGACCCAACGTATTCATTGTAAAGCTCTTCCGGAACATTCATACAAGGTTACGGTTGATGTCATTAACAAAGGAGATGTTGCACTGCCCTATCCAGATGGTTATCATTCAACTTTGGGTGAAGTTGGAAATGGTTCCTTAGTAGCATGGCCTAAGGCGTTTGTCACATTCACTGACGAGACTTAGGGAAAGGGCATTTAACAAAACTCTGATCATCTATAGTATGGTTGTGCTATATGTGCTTTTTGTTCTATTGCTCCATTTCGGCTAAAACCTCTGTTAAACTTTGTTTGGTTTTTTGAGCTATGATGTTTTGTAACCTCATGTATCCATTCAGTTTTTTGTTCTATTGCTGTTTGGTAAACTTTGTTCTCTTGCTTTCTCTCATTTCTGTGATCTAGAGTTTCTTTTTCTTTCTTTATATTATTTTCAGATGTATGTTTTTTCTTTCCTTGGTCCCCTCTTCTTAGGCTGTCTGATACATTTCATGACTGGTTAGTCCTGAGCACATTCCTTCCTGCAGTGGCTGGAAATATGGGTGCTGTTGAGCTTGAAATGGCTGCCTACAGGGATGGAGAATGCCTAAGAAGTGTTGTCTGATGTTTTCAGGTTCTGAGTTTTGGTGATAATACATACATGTTACTGCCATCTAAGATCAAGGACATGGATTCTCTGATAATACATGTTACTGTCTTTGTTAAAAGGCACAAAGTCACAATAGCAAATTCCTTTTCTAGGTGCTACAGGCTTGCTGAAATGCGCTTACTGGAAAGTAGAATTTTAAACAATGAAATATGCTTTTGTTGTGCACGAAACAAGTGTTTAAGGGTTGAGCAGCAGCGTTACCGCTATTTTCAACTCATCTTATATGCCTGGAAATCGGTAAGTTTTCATGGATCTACTAATTTCTCTGTTTCCAGCTTAAGAATCAGTTTCTGATGTTAGATTTGTATGTCTACATGTAATGAATGAGCTCTAAATCAGTTTCTTGGAGAGAAGCGGCCCGCTCAGGACACTGACAATTCGAAGAGTAAGCGCCAGAAGACAGATGTGGAGACATTAGCTTCCAATGCTTATGCTCATTTTGGTTGTAAATCTTTATAAAGACAGGACAAGGAGCATGCAGGTTATATGAGAGGGCTACTTGTGTCATTTGTTGGCCTTTTCAAACCAGGTGACTCTAAAGCTTCTACTTTAAGTCTAGAAACTGCCCATGTGGCTCTTAGTGTACTTTGTATTGTCTTCTGCAACTATCCACAGAGCACTTTATCTAGTAGCATCTTTCAACAAATGCATGGATGCCTTGGATACGTGAGCAGGTTTGCATAAGCTTTCTGTAATATTATAGCAATTATTCAATTCCTGCGATAAAATGTTTCTTCTTTTCCATCTGTTATTATATTAGTTGATAATCTTATCTTGCAGGAAAAGAGATGCAATATACTCACATTCGATTGATCCATCTATTTAGAAGCAATTGACAACATTTTACTTCTCTGTAGTAAGCAATCTACCTGGCTTCTTAGCAACAAGGTTTACTAAGCCCTGTGCAGCTCCATACACGGCCACACCTCATCTAAAGTTCCTACATGCAGAACTATGTCCTGCGTGTCCAAAAACTTAAGTGGTTGGACTACTTTGTCTGATTGAGGCTGCTAAGTGCATTGGATGGAGAACCTTTAGGGATTCTTTATAGCTTTCCATTTGCATTGTACATGTGTGGTCTGCTTTATGAGAGGTCAGCCTGATTTTTGTCTTAGGACAATGCCATCTGATGAATGAGTTGCATTCCTCACCGGATGTGGCTGCACATGGATGGTCTGGAACTAATTATATGAATGCATTAGCATTCCTGGGGCTATCTATTCCCTTACCACGTACTATATGCTGCTTGATTGAAGCAAACTGTGTTGTTTCTTCAACCCATCCCTTGTATAGGTAGGGCTACAATTGGAAATGTAAGCTGTTGACCTAGAGAGCCCCATCATGAATTGATCATGCTTCATAATATCGTCTGTATCATTTATAGCCATCCGATAAAATGGATAATTACAGGGTCAACATTTAATTGGGGCTAATTTGTTATTTAGGACCCTTCCAATGGGGAAGATTCTTTTCAAAGGTACCTCCCACCAAGGTCCTTGTATCTGTAAAATGTGGGTCTATAGTATATATATTGGCTGAAATGGTATCTTGATTGACCATTTTGTATCTCTATCTTATCTTTGTGGTAGTGCACCATCAAAGAATCAAGACTTAACTCCATGCAGGTTCTCTTCCTGTGACAATATGGCTTTTCAAAGATGATGGTGATGGTTGCATGAATGGTGCAGAGACCTTACGTTTTGAGTTGCCTAGGCGCACGAATCTTTTAAATACTGTGCTAAAACTTCCATGGACTCATTCCCTTCCAGTGACTCAAGTTCATTCTCTTTGGGGAACAAGGTGTCTCTCTGTTCAAGTTGCCTCCAAGGTTGGGACTAAACTAAAAACTGAGAATATTCTTGAACTTTTGGATTTGGCTCTCTATGATGAAGCTGAAGACGTCAGAGCTGAAGCTATTATTTCTATGCCTGTGATTGTCTTATGCTCTGGTCATGGTCTACTGGCTCATATGTTTAAAAGACTGGAGTAAGTAGATTATGGATTTTCAAATGTCTTGATTCTTTAATGTACATGTGGTTATTGTTTGTCAATCTCAATTATGGATTTTACATTACTTGGATAGAGTCTGGATTTCGTTCAGTTGTGATTTTGTTTTGGTCTATGGCTCTACGCTCTTAACACTTTCTCACATTCCATTTCACAGGTAAATGCTGAAAAGGATGACTAGGATGATACTTTATACTGGTTCATGTTGCTTGCATACTTGAAGGCATAATTTGTGTGTATGTGTTTGTGTTTTCTTGATTAGCACGTGCTATTTTCTCTCCTGAATGTAAAACTGCTTTTCAATGTGTACACAAACATCTAGCTCCCATTCATTTATAGTACTGATTTTCTAAATTTTTTGTTTCTTGGCAGAGTTGAAAAGGTCACTCATCTAGCTGCCAAGCTGTTGGCCAGGCTCATATAACTTGCCTGACTCGAGGGACTTCCAGGACCAACTTAGCCAAGTCAGACAGAGCCTTACAAATTACAACTGTCGTCCAATTACCCAATTATTTTGTATTCCTTTAGATTAGTTGAGATATTTTTAAATTTAATTAAGTGTCTTTTGAGATTATTGATTAGAATTTGTTTAGCTGTTGAGTTTGTCACTCTTTATACAATTATGCATACATATGTTGAATTGGCTCCTCGCCTAAGCGTGTCTCAAACCAGATCATCCTTTGAAAATGAACTGAGAATAATTGTTATCATAAAAATCAATCACAAAAAAACAATAATAATAATAATAATACAAATTATAGTTTCAAAAACCTTTTTTTTTTATACTGATGATCTAGCAGATAGGAATGTATTTTGTTTTTCATGAGAGGAAAGAAAATCCAATGTGGTGCAAAGGACAAGCAGTTTAATGCATCTATTAGACTTTTTGATGATTGGAATAGAATCAAATATAAATAAAATAAACAACCATTGGCATGGAGCAATTATCCAATGGGCCTCCCTTTGTTCTTTTGGCTTTTCAAGTGTGTTTTTGATCAATTGATTTTGATCATTTGGCCATTTATTGCAATGCAATGGACGATCATCCCACACTCTCCATTAAATTGAGACCATTCTTTTCCTTATAGGTGAGCTTTGGCATTTAAGATTTCATAAAGAATTGAAGGTAATTTGAGCAGAGTAACTTCGGTGGCTTGACACAGTCCAAAGCATCCCACTTTATATACATTTATAGTTTTAAGTAAAAGATTGCTGGACTCTCCATTCCTTGATTGGCCTCTAGCTGGCAAGCTATAAGTTTGAGTTTTTTTATGAAATGTAGGAGCACTTATGTTTCTTCTCTTTGCAGGTGTGGATTGTTGGAGTCTGATAAATAATTATAGGGATATAGCAACTCCATCATGGTATTGGGTCATTTCAACTTCCTTCATTGTTTTTATTTATTTATTTATTTATGGTTGTGCCTTCTGAGTGGTTTTCTTTGACTTTGTTGTACGTGGATCGTGGTTGTGTCCTTTGTTTTCTTTTTTATTCACTTGTTTGACACTTTCTTGTATGTTTGGAAGCTATCCCCATCCCCTGTTTGAGCCAATCCCCATATGCCACATGGACAAGAGAATGAGTGTACAACACAAGAGAATGAGTGTGCCTCATTCACTTGTCCATGTGGCACATGGGGATTGGGCGAAACAGGGGATCCAGATTCATTCCCATGACTTGAATATGCTCAATTGGGGCCCATGATTTAGTCATGGAGAGTGCTGATGAGGTGACATAAATGTGAGAAAATCATATCCTAAGAAATCCTCCATGGCAACCCTTAAGTGTTGTCTTGGTGTTTTGATGATCAGATCATAGGCATTGGTCTTTAAGTTAGCTTTCCCAAACTGACAAATAGCCTTTCCCTTAACAGTTCTATGTTTGGGACTTTGTATATACATTTTGTAGGTTCTCATATGGATCACATATTCTAGACCCTTAAAATGTGAGAGTTGTACTTAATGCAAAAATGATAAAACAGTAACCCAATGGCTTTACTTTTTCAGTCTTTGTTATTTTTATATACGCCTTATTGATAATTACTTGTAATGATGATAAGATAACTCCTTTAAATTGTTGTGTAATAACTTGCGATGATGATGAGGAGGAGGAGATAACTGCTTTCAATTGTTATGATTAGATAACTCTGTAAGTGCCTAAAATAATACGGACTTGCTCTGATGGGAGCTGCTTTGATAGCCTTTGATAGAAGGGAATGTGCTCTTGACCTGAGAAGAGGAGACAGGTTAGAGGCCTTGGTCGTGGAGGACCGAAGGCACTCCGACGCTCAAGTTAGTCTCGTTACTGAACGAAGTGAGCAGGAATGGAGAGGGTTGGAGACTTACTTTTGCCTATCTTCTCGTCGTTCTGTGCTGTGCCTATTTATAGGTGCTGGTGTTCTCAGATCATTCTTGAGTGGAGGTTGGTGGGCGTACGGTCCCATCGGACCATGCTTTTCCCATAAATGATGGTTGGTAGAGGTCCCATCCTGTCACACCATACCCTGATCTTTCATATGATTGCTGATGTGAGGGCGGAATGAAGTCCACGCTTCTTCCGTATTCGGCGCCCATCCCGCTCGTCTGAGCCGGGACATGCCCTCATTAATTGCTGATTGACAAGATGCCGAACCCGGTTAACCACTGCAGAGGTGCATATCGGTACCCGTTTCACAACGGGAATGCATCCCCAAGTCTCGGGCGGATAGTCCTTAGTCGAAGCGGAACTCCCCCAAGAAGCCGAGGTCGTGATGGGTCAGCCGACTTGCGTCAGGTCCCGAGCTGGTAGAATACCCCCACACAATTGCCCCCCAAGCTCTGGGTCTCGGCACCCAACCTCGGGACCAAGAGCTTTGGTTCAGTGAGGCACTTCGCGGGCGTCTCTCTTTATCTTGAGTACTCTGATAGGGTAATTAAGGCTGTTGCCACCCTGTCTGTCAGGGACGGTTGATTAGCACATACCCTTTCGCTTCATCTCCCGAGGGAACTGATGGGAGCGACCTTTCGTTTTTCAAGGAGAGACAGCTGGTGGTGACACGTGTCATTGTTTCATGGGTCCTTCAATCGTTTCCGGGGCAGTGTGCGCGCTGCTCGAGGCGACGATTCCTGTCTTCCATATTGGAGAAGGCGATTTTTCTTTATTTATAGGTAGGGGTGCCTCTCTCCTTCTACTTCTGCATTTTTGACTCAGCGATTTGAAGATCATACGAAGGAAGTCCCCGCTGTGAATCAAGTTTCCGGTCCTCCACATCCGTTGCGAGCTCTTCGTGAGTTTCTCTTCCCTCTTCCTCTTTCTGTTCTTCATCCCTTTAGGGTTTTTCTTTTT
>QPKB01000009.1:5636834-5679359 GCA_003546025.1 Camphora micrantha | reverse complement strand
TGCTTACCATCTTTTTTCTTGTAGGTGAATTGTGGGCCATGCGTTTGAAGTTTAATAAAGAATTACAGGTATTTGTGCTTCATCCATGAACTATATTTATTTATTTAATTATTATTTCCTCTGTCCGTTTAGGTCTTTGTAGTGTTTACTTTTGATGCCGGAGTATTGACTGAGTGTTGCTTTATGTGATCATGTTATTTCAACTTGATGAATCTTGGCCAAGTTGACTTCACCTATCAAGATGATAGGCACAAGCTTTGTCATTGACATGGGCTCTAGTATTCGTATCAGACTTATGTCAAACTGGTGAAAAATTAAAACGTACAACCATATTGGCAATATATATCTGTATAAGTCTCCTATCACTGTGATTCTATAAAGATTTAAAAATTCAAAGAAATGTCTAAAAATTACAAAAAGTGGAGAATCCTAGAAGTTTCAATTTATTAATTATCACCTGCCTCATTTTATGAAATGCGCTCCGGATTTACCTGTTTGGGTCAAAGACGTCAAGGATTCTCACGTCATAAGAAAATAAAACTACCTCCTTTTGTGTAGCCTCAGACAATAAGATGTTGTTTTCAACAAAAAAAACTATTTTGTGCAATTGTCAATAGGTTAGAGTGAGTTTTTATTTTTTGAAAGAACAAGCAACTAAATTTTTTTTGTTAATTACTTTAGAGCAAGGTGCATTGGTTTGTAGATCAGAGTGTTTTGATATATGTGCATTCCTACAACTATGCACCATTATTGTATTTTATTTTCATTCTTCTGACATTATAAATTAAAGTATTAAAAATCTAAGATCAATTCAGTTTTTTTTTTTTTTTTTTCTTTTTTGAATCTTCAATTCATCAATTATGTATAGATGTGGTGTGTGTGTGTGTGTATATCCATTGCCACCTTTTATGCATTCATCTCTCCTGGAGGCTGGAAGCATAACAGCAGGGAGTATGTGTATTAGGGGTGGCTGATCCAAGCCCTTGATTTTAGTCGCTCAAACTTTGACGGTTATTTGTTGGCCAAACTTGTTGTGATAAAATCTTATAGTAACTTCTGTGAAGAGATATGATTGACATAAGTAGGCTAATATGTATAAACGAAAAAATTGATACCAGTAAAATTTGATAATAGAGTATTTTCCAACTGTTATTGTTATATGAACTACAATAAATTACTCATATGATGTAGACCATGGCCTGGTGGGTAAAGTACGCACTCACTTTAAAAACTCAGAATGCTTGAGCTATGGCACACATCCATTTATTGTGTTTCGAAACACCAAGTTCGCTTCTTTTTCGATAAAAGCGGCAAGGATTTCTTTGTAAATGTATCATTTTTTAGGGCCTCTTTGTTTGCATTAGAATACACAGAAATTGAATATTCATGGTCAAACGAGTTCTGCCAAAGGATTATTAAAGAAGTGAAATGTGAATGATATGAGATGAGGGGCGAACGATATAAGGTAGCAATATAGATGGGGACTTCCCTTTCCTAGAGGTTTCTTTGGCCCTGTATATTCACCTTGGATCTTCATTTTTAGACACTTATGGCATGAACTCTCGTGTATTTGCAAACACACCAATGAGACACACATATAATCAAAGATCATTCATGATCCAAATTGGATAAATCTAAATTTAATAAAAAGTAAATTCAACAAATCAATAAATATTGTCCTAGATGTCTTTGCTGCCGATCAAAAGAAAAAATAAATTGTCCTAGATGTCTTTCCAAAAGGGTATGATTGTGATCTTATAGCAGTAAATCAGCCAATACACAAGCAATACATGTATCATGCCAAATCCATGATTTTTTCTTCTTTTGCTAACATGCCAATTCCATGATGTTGCGAGTCAAGATTTTGATATTTATTGGAAGATTCAGATTGTTTCTACCAATGTTTTAAAACTTTGTCCTTAGCACTGCTCTATAATGTCAAAATACTCGGCGGATGGAGTCCCAAGAATCCCTCTTTGTCTATATACATGTACTTACAGTTTAAATTTTACATAAAAAAATTTAGCCAACTCTCCATTCCTTGGCTTGGTCTATAGTTGGCAAGCTACAGGTTTGAGTTCTTTCCCAAATGTAGGAGCACTAATGGATTTTCTCTTTGCAAGTGTGGATAGTTGGAGTCTGATAAAGAATAGTAGGGATCTTTCTTATTGGTATTAACTATTTCAACTTCCTTCATGGAGTTTTTTGAAAAAAAAAAAAAGAAAGAAGAAAGACATTCCTTCATGATGTTGTTTAAACTTAACGTTGTGCCTTCATGATGTTGTTTAAACTTAACGTTGTGTTTTATGAGTGGTTTTCTTTGGCTTTGGTTTAACTATGACTGATGTACATGTACGGTGTGGATCTTGCTTGTGATCATTGTTCTGTTCTAATTCACATGTTTGAGACTTATACAACTCTCTATTTTAACCTTCTATATGTGAGGAAATTATATTAACCATGGATGTAATCCTAATGACTTGAGTAAGTTCAAGTGGGGCCCTTGATTTAGTCATGGAGAGTGCTGATCAGTTGAAATATTTGTGAAAATTTCATATCCTTAAGAAATCTTGCCATGGGCAACCCTTAATGACGTTTTGGTATTATGATGGACATAGGTTTTTAATTCAACCTTCCAAAAGGAACGAAAAGCTCTTCTTTTGTATAGAGGTTTTTTCCTGCCCTGTTTTGAGGGAAGTTAATATCTTCTTACTTACCTTCCAAAGAAACAAAAGCCCTTCTCTTAACATTTCTGCGAGTGAGAGCCTGTATATACATTTCACATTTCTTTATTTTCTCATGTGGGGCACATATGTTAACAATCCTTTCAACTGTAAGGGTTGTGTATTCGATGTAGAAATGCAGGTAGCTACTCGATGGCTTTATTTCATTTCAAGTCATTGTTTTTTTTCATAATGTCTTAGTTTAATAACTTGTGATGATGTTAGATTAACACTTTTTTCATTGATGATGATGATGGTGATGGTGGTGATAAGTAGTGCCTTGTGGTCTCTTTGTGTGATGAGACTTTCATAGATTTTTTTTTACTTCGAGTTACAAAGCTGACCTGTGTCGATCTGATAATGAGTTCACAGTGATAACTGCATTGGATCTTCTTGCAAAGTTTTGCACTAGTCCAACTCTCTACTTACTAAATGAAAAGCCAGCTGGGAGCAACAGAGAAGCCAATGAATGCCAATAAACATGATTTTTCTAAGTTATTGTTATATCAAAACCATATCCCCAATAGACATGGTTTCATCAGCTTAGCCTCATTAGTCCAAAACTTAGACATCTAATCAATCTTAGAATCCTTTGAGAAGAGAAATTAAAATGAGATAAAGAAATTGGAAAAGAGGCAGGGCATTCTTTCTTTTGACTTGTTTTTTTACCTTCCCTCTGTATTTAAATAGATTTCAGTGTGCAGAGTTTTCTTACATAGAGAATCTTTTATGTCTTTCAGTATTTTTATTCATAGATAGAATCTACTAAATCATATCAATAACATCCCAGGCCCGCTCTTAGATAGTCGTCACAGATCTTGATGGTCTTCAATGCACACAGCACACTCCGGCTCATAAAATCTTATCTTGATAATACTCGTTGGATGTGTCCTGTGTGCGTGTGCTGATAAAAAAGGAAAGCATTTTGGCTTTGCTACTCTACTTTCTAAACAACAACAATACAGGAGAGTGGAATTCAACAATTGGGCCCAATTATTGAAGATTTCAACTATTGCATGAGCCCACAATGTGATGCAAACAAATTTTATTCTACCAGAGTTGGCCCCTTCGTAAAAATGAGCGTATAATTAGTAATATAATTTGCACACTCTTATGTATTATTAAAAAAAAATGCATTAATCACATTATTCACTATATGATCAATCTTATAGTCGGACCAACTCATTGGAGAAAAATCTGAAAACATCTCAAACAAGAGGAGGGCGTTCAATTTTATTAGTTCAAATTTTCAGTAAGTGGACCTGCTTGGCGTTTCATTCCCCTCACTCAAAAAAGCCATATATTAGATGCTAGATGCCTCATTCACATCCATTAACAATTGGGTCAGCTTATTGAATTTTTAAATTGCTCAACATAAATGTCTTCGGTTATCTATAAATTTGACTTCAATTGGACTTGGGACTCCACCGGACTATTCCTCACGCTACGAGTATATGTACATTAGGTTGAAATAAACACCGAGTGGCACACGATTAGTATTTTGGTCTACCATATACATAATGGGTTTGATTCAAGATCATTTGAGTGTCGTACTCAAAAGGATCATGAGATTAATGAGTGGAACTCCAAGGTACGGGCTTATCTGTTGAAAGACCGAGTCCCTAAAAACGAACGTCCTCCCCTTGAATTATGCTACTAATCATATGATTAAGGATAAACTCTTATTAGAGTAAAATTTAAGAAGGTCAAATACATGGAGAGGGCATTCATTTTTAGCAGCTTGGATTTTCAATAGGTGGGCCACATCAAAGCTCCAATCATTCCACTCAAGGACACATAGGATTCAGACTAAATGGGTTAGGCCCATGTACCTTAATGGGTGGGGCCTACCATCTGGGTCCCCAGTGCACATTTATTCATGGATCGACACCACCATATGTTTTGGGTGGAATTGTAGAGCATGTCGATCTCTAGACCAGATCATGCCCAAGAAACTCCGCACTATATTTGAGTTAGGATCTTTGGAGTGTCCTCGCTCCCACTTATCGTGAGGGAGGGAGTGGAACTTCATGGTGGGCCCTGTCTATAGAAAATCCAAACAGCTCCAAATGAATGTACTGCTTTCATGGAATTTCTAAATTAAGGTTGGAATCAGAAAATGATGAATGCTAGAAGAAGATCGTAACACACTGCACACTGCATTTTCGCCACCTGATTGTGGATTCTCCATTGAAACTATTAAGGGATCCCTCTAATAGTTAAGAATATAAGCTAAATGCCCATTCCTATATGCAGTACTACTTTTTTCTGGCTGATCCATGCTCTCGGGAAAATATCAGTGGAGATTCTTGATGTAAATGATCATTCCAAGCAGGTAATTCAGCGTTCGAGTCCAACATTTTGAACAGATTAACAAATAAGTTGGATTCAGTATATATAAGTCAATTCTTACTATTTGACCTGTCAATTTTATATATAAAGCCAACCCAAGCTAACCGACTGAAGTATGACCTGCCAACCGACCAACCTTAGTTTTACTTAAGAATTAAGTGACCATCTAACATTTTCAACCAAATTAATGAATGGGGCAGGTTTGGATTGAGCCTTTACATAGCACTCATAGTGCTCAATTTAACATGAACCAACCCAAACTGATGCATTTCCATCCTTATATATCCCACACTTTGCCTCATATTTCCTATTGTGGCAAGTTGTGCTTAGCACCAAAACATGGGAAGTTATGCCAACTGCCCCAATTCCATACAATGTTGAGTTCATTTATCTTAAGATTTTCATCGTAGCTCTTCAAGTTCTAGCATTAAGTGTAAACTGTTACCTCAATGGCGACATGGCATGTTGTGGTATACCCACTGTCATGTGAAATACAAGATACAATTGTTGATTAGCCATCCAAAAAAATGCCACCTTATAGAAAATCCCCTTACATTACCAGTTGTTCGATCCAAGGCAATGATTAAACACAAATTCAAAGGCAAGAATCTAATGCTTAAGAATGTCAAATAATGTCCATTCTTGGTAGATGGCTTATTGTATTTTCTAGGCCGTGAGCTTTACAAAATGTAATGTATTTTTTATATGCCAAATTCTGCTAATCTCCCTCAGTTTCTCCTGTTATAGGCATCTTATACTCTTAAACTTCTTGTTCTGTCTTCGGTCCCCAGCCAATGCTCTGCTTTCTTAGGAGCTAGGCCTTTTGTTTTGCAACTTTGTGATGCTTGTATTCTTTTTGTGGGTCTTCAGTGCCTTGTATTAAGCCCTATCAGATTTCTCTTTTCCAGAGAAGGCTTTTTCCTACCCAAGTCAACAAGCCAATGTCTTCCCTCAGCCACTTGCATTTACTATTCTCTCAAGACTGCCGACATCTTTGACAATTAGATAGGAAGAGAGAACACCCTACCAAGCCATCTTTAGTATGACTGAGAGACCTTTTCACAAAAGCAAATTCATGCCTGTGTTAGAAAGCCATTGTTTTTGCAGATTGAAAAAAAAAAAAAAAAAAAAAAAAAAAAAAATCCACCGCAGATAATATTTTGCCACCAAAACATTGAAAACTGAAGACCATAGAAAATGAAACAAAAATATGAAATCTTCAGTTTCATTCTCTACAGAAATAAAATCACTATGAAAATAGACTTCATAGAAACTGATGATAGCAATTACTAAAAAATTCATAATCATAAGATTAATCATAAAAAGGGTAGATGTGAATAACACAAACTAATTAACATATAACTAACTCCATTGCTAGGGCCAGTTTGGCAATTTACTGTTAAAGTAAAAATGATGTAAATCAAGAAAGAATAAAATATAATGGAGTTATGATGGTATTTTATCTTTAGTAGATTTATATGGAATCATTTTGACATTTTGTGTGAAAAGTGAGTGTTTTTTTTAGAGAAATGATGTTGTTTTTTGATGGTTTTTTTTTTTTTTTTTTCAGAATGAGGGAATTTTGAAGGTGTGTAGTTCTGATGAGACTCCTTATCTGAAAAATAGAGGCTTTACATTACTTTTACTAACTTAGTAAATTGCCAAACCGGCCTAAAGCATTTTCATCCTCGTGCACTACAACCAAAATTGCTTCATTTTCTTTGAAATTATGAGTTTTTTTAATTATTCTTAATATGTGATATGCTAAGGAAAACCCAAGCAAAGATAGTGTAAATTAAATCACGAGGCAATCGTCTAGTAGCTTAGATTTTGTCCATACAGCTATCCTTACCTTACATCTAACATTCCTGCACAGCTGTTTATGCAAAATTCTGTGAAATGGTACACATCACAACATACAACATCGTAAGGCTATGCCAAGTCGCATACATCACATATTGTAAAATCTTATGTCCAGGGAATATCACACAGTTGCAGTACGAATAACTATGTGAAAGGAATTTGTAGCTAATAAAACTTTACCGTACGATCCACTCATTCAAATTCGAAGAGCATAAAATGGATGAATGCTTATTGCATGATCCCACATCACGAAGGGTTGGGATGGGACCCCTACATCCCAATGCTCATAGGAAAGAATACTTTCACAATAGGTTTTACTAATACAAAAAGATCTCGTGACAAGATTGAATTTCAATTAATAACGCCATTTATATCATTCATATAAACTTATGCATTACTACCTCCAAGTTACAATCATATCAAAAACTTTTATTTGAGTAAAATTTGGAGGCACCTTGTAGTAGTAGGAGGCGTTGATCAGATATTTAGGTTTTTGTTAATGGATCATTTGTTTCCAATCATTTATATAAATACGTGATTCACATATATAATGATGATTCACATACGTAAGGATCGGATTATGCATTATCATGTTTGTTTATGCTCATTTGCGAACGTAATACACAAATGAAATGTAAAAATAGTGTGTAATAAAGTCATTTACGCATCAATATTTTCAAACAACGATAGGTACGAAAGTGATTCACACCCCTCGTACAAAAGTATGCTTCTTAAATGGCGATTGGATTCTAATGGGCCCATCAACGACCTTTATTTTATCTCATTTCTATGGCCCTAATATTTGTAATTCAAACTGTTCACTTTATTTATTAAACTAATAAACCCAAGATAGAAAAGTTGATAATATTAAATCTTTATAGATTTTGAATAATTTGTGAGAATGTTTAATCTTATAGATCTAATTTTCTGTACTTTTATGAGCCCTCAATTCATGATCTGAATTGTTTGATCAATATTCTTATCTTAATAGTAAATACCAAGACTTTTATTTTCATATTTTATCCCTTTATGAATTTTGAGGATTTTTTGGAAAATATTAAAAAAATTAAAGAAATCTTAAACCATATGATGTGCTAATTCACTTATGTGAAAATAGTGATTTAAAAAATATAATAACATATTTCATATGTGCAACATCTGCTATTCTATGATATATGGATACTTCAAAATGTGCAACATATCATATCCGATACTTCACCTTTTACATGTAAAATCTGTGTCCCCGCTATATTTATGGCGTGTCTCTGCCGTATCTGAAAATTATAGCTGCTATTTACACACACAAACGCACCTTTAAACCGTAAAATGGCCTACAATCATTGTATGGGCATTCTCAGCAGCGATGTATAGATTGGTTAAAGCTGTTACTTTTAAAAGCCTAAAAATGTGATCTTTCATTTAAACACAATTTGTTTGCACTTCTCTGAAGAAGATAGAGGGTAAAATTATATGCCAAATGTTCTTATTTTTAAAATATCTACCTGCTTTAGACATTTAGATGAATAGAGGTTAGAAATAGAGATGCCAAATATAAGCTTTTGTCAAGTTCTTTTTACAAATGGTTCAGATGAAAAAAAAAAAAAAAAAAACCCACTACGTGGCCCACAATCACTATATTGAGTCTTGACTTATTTTCAAACGGTTCAAATGGGCTGCTTCATTAAACACCGTGGGAAAAAGTATTAAGTATTGATCGGCTTATTCTCTAAAACCAGCATTGCAACTTGTTGGGTCCATAAAAAGAATGACACAACTTACTCTTTTGATTTTTTGGTTAAAACAATGACAAAACTTGTTGTAGATGCTTTGGCCTAGTTGGTGTGGTATAGCTACTAGCTAGAGAGGGATGTTTCTTTAGTTGCTCCTATACAAATAGCATCGTGAAAATTAACCATTCATGAAAAAACATTTTCAATTTATCTTACATTGTTTTTTTTTTTTTTTTTTCCTTTAAAAAAAAAGTGAATTCCAATAAACAAGACAAAGCAACAATAACCAATAAAAGAGACAAAAGAGAATTCCAATAAACAAAACACTACCTTACTAAAGTTGAAGATCACGCAGGACCATTTTACAAATTCACCCTAAAAAAAATCCTGCTTCCACACAAACCATAACTTAGCCAAATAATGAGACAAAAGTTCTTGAAATAAACGAAAACTCGACACAAACGAAAGAGAATCTTACATTGTTAGCCATCCCACTTGAAGTCATAATTTTGCGGTAAAAAAAAAAAAAAACAAAAACTTAAAGCCATAAAGGAAGCGGCTAAGTTCTAATCATCCACTTAAAGACACCAAATAGATGCCTTGCAACTTATATTATATTTGATTATTGGCTAATGGCTCATCAACAAATCCCCTTAACATTTGGCGAGACCGGTGCATTTGCATATATGCCTTGTCATTGAGTGATGGTTTAAAATATCGTCCGATATCGGTTCGTATCGGTTCATACCGATCCAATAATTTGATGTTTATCGGTTTCAGATTCGGCCCCTTCAAATAATATCGCTCAAATATCAGTCCATCTTGGCCGATATTTTAAAAATATCAGTTGAGACAAATATATTGGTCGATATTAAAAATATCTGTCAAGTACCGTTCTAACCCATTTTAATTTACTTTTTTCGATTTTTACCAAAAGGAAAAAAAAGAGAAGGAAATTGGCAGAAGCTTCTCCATTCCCATAGAAAAGGAAGAGAAATCGATGTATATATGTAGCAGAATAAAGAAAATGAAGAAAGATCTCCGTCTCATCTCAGGCATATCTCACTTGCGGTCAAAACTCAAAGCGAAAGGGGCGAAAGAAAGTGCTCTTATTTAGCCCTAGATTCGTACACTATCAAATATTGTATTGGGGTGGGCATTTCACGCGTGGATTGGTGGGCTCCACTATGTGGGCCATGTGGCCCATTTATGATTTCAAATCAAAGCCGATCAAAAGGGTTGCTCCTTTGTTTCATGAGCTTGGCCAAATCTCACTTTTTAAGAAGGGGCCCACTTGATACATTGATGATGAAACCACTCAAATTTCTGCAAAGTTTACTAAAATGTGAGTATTTGAGCCCACTAATTAAAAGACCTGCACTTAAAATAATCTACATTAAAAAACCTACACTCTAATGTAGTTTACTTACAAAAAATCTACACTAAAAAATAACTCCCTTTTGAATGAGCCCTGAATAAATTTTACTCAAATTGAGGTGGGCTCCAATTGTTACATTAATCATTTATGTAACATGTGAGTAAAATATTTTAAAAAAAATCAAGTATTTAATAGCTGTCAATGAGATGGTAAAACTACATACTTGGAGTATCTGGATTTTTATTTTTACTTGTACCCCTGGGGCCAACTTTGATTGGTGTAAAATTTCACAAAATTAATAAAAAGTTGATAATTAGTTTTAGTGATTTCAATTTTAGATAGAAGTTGCATTGGTGAATTTATGAATTATAAGGACGACCCAAATTAAATTGTATGGCTTAAGATATTTAACAATTAAAGATTAAATAGCGATACAAAAAGTTAGACTTAGGGAGGACCGATATTTTGAGTTATAATGCGTACTAATGAAAATCAACACTGTTTTCCATCATTTGTCAATATTCTGGATTCTTTTGAATATTTTTGCATATTTTTTTTTTACTAAAAAAAACAAAGTTCACACCTCTACAGACCAATAACCAGGATTGATACCGATACCATATCGGTTTTTTGGCTTGACCAATACCGCAAGTTTGAACCATATTTGAGTCTAAAACCTTGTGAAGAATACGAGATCTTTTTGTTTTTTTTGGTATACCAACCTAGTTGGTTGGGACCCAAAAGAGCCAACAGACATGGGAAGAGGAAGCCCAAACAAGTGGAAAGCAGAGCTCGCACAAATGAGAAGAAAAGAACACACATATGGAAAGAGTGACATGCGCAGGGTTCAATCCCTAGGCAACTTAGTAAAATATGGGGTTACTAGCTAATTGAACAACCCCTCATTTTCTAGAGTTGGATGCAGAAATACGTCGTAAGGCCTGCCTATTGAAAGTCCAAGGAAACTCAAAATGAATGCCTATCTAACCTTAAACTTTATTTGAATAAGCGTTGGCAGCGTTGGCATGTGGAGAATGGACCGTATCAAGATCGTGTTAATCACAAGGCAACTGTTGGAGCGATGACATTCTGAGAGTTGGGATGGCAATGGGCTCGATTTATATGGGAACTGCACCAACCCCCTCCCATTAGGCTGGGGATAGAGAGTGGGCGTGCTAGTCAGGTTTGGACAGGTATGGGTTTCAAAATTCCAACTCAAGTTGGTTTTGAGACTGCATTAAGTTTTGGTTGCAACTAACCCATCCTGCCTTTTTTCTTTCTTGTTTTGTTAGTCCCCTCAAGTCTGCCATGGCCACGAGATGAGAAAGTAACCAAGACAACCATGAATCGATCCTTGGGTGGAGCTATGGGAGTGGGCATACCATCTACTGTGAAAGCCTTATGATTCTCCACTACATTTTTCTTTTATTTAATATATATATATATATATATAACTCAGTATAATATGAAAAAAAAAAAATTGCATTAGCATTATGGTAGTAAATTGTAGCTGCACCTGGTTGTGTGGGTTCAAATCCTAGGGCTTGTATTGTTTTTCTTTTTTCTTAAATAAAAAATTATTGCCATTATGAAACTTGAACCAACCCATGATGTTATTTTCGCCCGAACATGGTTAATTCCATAGTTCTTATGGTTTCCTTCCGGGATTAAAATGCGTCATTTTAAGTTAAGACGGAATTTGACATATAAACTAAGAGCTCAACTCAATAGTTCTTAGGGTTTTCGTGACCGCACGGTTTTAAAACGCATCCTCTTGAATTAAAACAGAGTTTGACTTATAAGTCTAATATCTAGAAAGCTTATTTTCAATATGGAATTCATGTATTCCTCACATTGCAAACCCAACCTATACGGCAGACCCTTCTAATCGCCCTTTTGAGGGGGTCATAGTCGCGTGGGGTGTTACACAAACAAGAGCACCATTCCTTTTATTGAATGGTAACAACTAACAAGAGCATCATTCTTACCAAAACAGGAAATAGAGTATTATTCATCATTAGGTAGTAGATGCCAGCCATTGCCAACAGCCTAAGCAGATGCACGGATGCCAAAGAGAGAGCCATCCAATGGCTCACAATTACAATTTTGGTCTTATCATAATGGATCATTTGCTCCGACTTCACATCATTCTGACAAATCTCATCAGGCTTGTGCCTACGCTTATGAGAAGTAGGGCAGAACTTTATGGTTGGATACACTCATTTGCAAGTCATCAAAAGATTAGGCCTATTATTATTATTATTACTTTATGGTTGGATACACTCATTTGCAAGTCATCAAAAGATTATTATTATTATTATTATTATTATTATTATTATTATTCTTTACCAGAAATAGGATTGATTATTAGATTGAACACGTTACTGCTAATGGAAGGAAGAAATATGATAAGTAATATATCAAATTGAATCACGTTATTATCCATGTGCTCAATTTGGCAACGGGATCCTCTCCTACTAAAGTAAAATTTAGGATAAATTAATGGAAGTGTTGACATCCAACTTGAACGGTTCGGATTATATTTTTGTGGGCCATGAGTATGGACATCTTTTTCGGTGTAATTGTAATAAAAGCAACAAGAGATATCTGAGATAGAAGATGATCTTCATAGGTGAGAAAAATTAGATTTGCACATCCATACAATTGGAAGGAGGGGGTCCTGCATTATGGAGGGTCGGGATGAGAGCTCTGCATGCCATTGCTTGGAGGAGGAAATTCTTCAACCATAGATTTTACTCCCACAAAAGATGATCTTGTAACAAGATTGAGCATTCTAAAGGGCCTTAATAGAGAAATAGAGAAAACTAAGTGGACCTATAGAGAGTTTTCTCCATCTCTATTTTCTGTGTCGCTTCTTCATTTTCGATCGAACATCTCTAAGGGTGCAAGTTTGCAAACTATTTTCTGTTTCTTTAGCTCAACAAATTTTGTTTTAATCTATAAATTATCCTGACTGGATGGTGAATAGTTGTTTCTTAGATTAATTTTTTTTTAAGTACACGGATTTTTACGAAGATGTTAGCCTTAAAAAATGATTACAAGAATTGATAATGAAAAATGCAGAATTGACGGATTAGGGCGTAGTTCTTTTCTTTTGACAAAATCACCCTTTTGACATATCGTTACTTAGATACCTATGTCATTATCTACTTGACACCCATTTTGCATATATCCATCCCAAAAGAACTAATGTTTTAGTTTCTCAATCTCCGTTTTCAATAAGTTCTCTAAATATTGAAGACTAAGTGAAGAAATACATGCATGGAAGGGATAAACACATTAAATCTGTGGGGATAATACAAGTTTAAAAGGTTCCTTCAAAATTAGTCTAGATAGTATGAATTTAAAAGGTTCATTCTCTTTTTCTTTAAAAACTCCAACATTGAGATGCCACTGTCTACCAGATGTCTTAATAAATTGGTTATGAATATCCTCAAAACTTTTTTAGAATCCAAAAATGGGCTCCATATCTTTTTTTTTCTTTTTTATTAGAACCATTGATTAGTCGGTCATTCAAGCACCCATCCTGGAATGAGACCCATTAATTAAAAGAGAAGGATGTTACCAAACTAAAATGGAGAAATGAGATAATTAAAAAAAAAAAACAAAGAAAGCATAAAAGTAAGACAAAGGAAGAGAAAGAACAAAATCAACATGAACAGGAAAAAGGCAAAGAGACCATTAACTTCAATAGTACAATGGGCAAAATCTGGTAGATCGTAAAATCTCAACACTAAAATATATTGAGAAGAAGAGAAGAGAAGAAACCTTTTAGAGGGTGTTTGGAAACAAGATATTTTGTTATATATTCTACTAGTTTAAAATCTAAGCTACTCACCAAAAAAAAAAGGAAGTATTTGGATAACTTAAAAAGTATCTTACAATATCTCTTTTTCTTCCAAAAACCTTGATACTACATTCTTCAAAGATTTGCAATATAAAATAATCTTTTGTTACAAGGTTTTTTCTAAATACCAAAGAGTTCATGGGCAACCATTAATTGTAGTGGCCCACTATAAGTTCTAACATCAATGATCCTTATAAGAGTGCAACTATGACTACCAATATTAGATTGGCCCCACAATGCTTACAAATTTAATGTGTGAGCTTACAAATTTAATGTGGGGCCCTATAACCATATCACAATTATATAGCCCTTTTTAAACCAAAATTAGTTACAGATTCGTTATTAATTACCCAGATTGAATTGTGTGATTGAAATTGTTAGTTTATCATTATTAAATGGGTCCCACTATTTGATAGCTCCCCTTGTGTTAATATAACTACCAACATCAAATGGGCCCCACATTAATTCCTCATAGATGGATTCATCAATGATGTCTGACATTAAATAAGGTTTTACAAAAAAAAAAAAAAAACAACACCATTAATAGGCCCATTTGTGATAATCACCATTAGATGCATTACACTATGACTAACAACATTTGGTGGACCTACCTTAATTAAACAACATTGCTTCGATCTCAAGTCTTTAACATTTAATCCTGTGATTTTTTAACAATAGATGAGTCCTACCATGATTATTAACAAATGTGATTACTAATTTTTGGGTCCTGTATTGCTTCAATTGATGACTTTCATTCCATCTCTTATTCGGTATATCATCATATGAGTTTTTTATAAATTGCCAAACACTTCAAAGTACATTAAATTTTGTGAGAATTGCCAAACACCATAAGTGACACAAGATAATAATATAACACTATTTTGTTCTATGATAATGAATATCTTACAATATTTAAACTTGTTAATATTATATTATGCATTTATCCAAACACCCCCTTAAAACATGTATTATCTCAATGAACTTGATGCATTTATCCTTTTCAGGCATATATTTCTTCTTTGGTTTTCCATATTCAACCAAGCCTCATTGAAAAAGGAAATGGAGAAACTCAAACATCATTACTACTTGGCAGGATGTTTGCAAAATAAGTGTAAGGTGGATAATGATATCGTTACACCAATAACGATATAGCCACGGGGATACTTCTATTAAGAAATGTATTACAAACCAATCTGTCAATTCTGTTTTTTCATAATCAATACAATCAGTGTTAGGCTGATTTTTCATATAAAAAAAAAAACCTTTAGGTATAAGATTCTTTTTATACAGTTTTTTTTTTTTTTTCTTTTTTGAAATTATACTCAGACCTATCAGAGAGGAAGCCATCCTAAGCAGCCTTACATAAAAGACATAAAGACATTATTCTACTGTGAAAAGCGCAGAAAATGAGAGAAGATGAACAAATGAAATCTTGGACACGGTTCCCATCCTCTATAGAATGTTAACTTAAATATAATATCTCTGAAATGTTGCCCACAAATTATACTATATTAAAGTGGAGAGTTTTGAAGTTAATTTTGACCATAACTTCTGATTTTGACCGGAAGTTATACCCATACTATATAACTCACTCACTTTTTTATCCCACTTCCAATATATAATTGTAACCACTTAAGCCTTCTTTCTACTTTTCACTCCTTGCAATGACTTCATTTTATTCCAAACTTTTGCTAGATGAGAAGTTTGTCGTACTATTTGACAATTTTTCTTGTATTTACTTTTACCATATGAAACCTTGCTCATCTTCATTCTACATGACTAGTTTATTGTTTTTATTTTTATTATTTTTTTCTAATTGAACCAATATACGAAATATCCTATTTGTGAAAAGCTCTAATTGAAAAATATCTTAATGAAATGAAAAGTATGCCCATATAACCTCTTGCAAATATTATTGCAATTAGGACATTTGAAAATTTATTTTTTGCCAATTATAATATATCAAGCGAACAGGCTTCAATTGCACAAATCATCGAATTGGATTCAATTGCAGAAATGAAACATTTCCACTAAGCGTAGGACATTAACTCCTATTCACGTTCCTCTTCCCACTGGCACTGCCCTTCTCTTTTTCATAACTTGACCCTGCTCCTTAACTGCTCAATACATAACTCCCCAAGCCTAGCATTTCCTCTTCTTCCAAACCCTTTAACCTCTCACAGTCTTCCACAGGAAACCCTCGAAAGCGATTCCCTATTTCTCTATTTCTTCCTATAGCACGAACCACTCCCATTTCTCTCTCGCACTGCGCTCCCTCTCTAGCTTCAGTACTCTCTTTCTTTGCATCTCTGCATTTTCCCCCCTCTTCATCTCTGCATCTTCCTTTCTTCTCTCTCTGCATCTCCTCTTTTACGTGCTTGTAGGTTCAAGTGGGCAATGGGTTTGGAGACAAGACAAAGAGATGTTGCTTTGCACGGGGGTAATATCATACTTTTAAGGTAGGACTGTGAATTGTGTTGTAATAACGAATTCGGATTACGGATTAACGAATTCGTGTGAAAACTACCTCAACCTGTACACAACCTGTTAACTTAACGGGTCAAGAAATCCAACCCGAACACGATCAGTTGATATAACGGGTTATACGACCCAACCCGTTAACCCGTTAAGTAATTAAGTCATTTCAAAAATTAAAAGAAAATCAATACAAATATATATATAAGGAGAAAAATATATATAAGCCACATGAAACCGTAAGTGAGGATCTCGAGTGAATCCCACCTATAACCTCACTTTAAAACAAGAAATTTTAATTTATTCTTTATGAATATAAATTAATTCTAGCTACACTTATGAACTAAAAAAAATTTAATGGGTTAAGCGAGTTGTTAACAGATTACTGGTTGAATCTGTACACACGACCCGTTAAAACCGTTAACGACCCGAACCCATTAAGAGCCCCACCCGAACCCGTTAATATCGTGTGAGTTTGTGTCGTGTTAACGGGTCATGTGGCATTTTGACAGCCCTACATTTGGGTGTATCAATCTCAGTAGAGCAATTTCCATTATTAGGTAGAAGAGTTTGTAGGAATTGGTCCAGGTCTCTTTCAAAGTAGGAGTTTTTTAATTAAAAAATAATGATACTTGATACATTGCATTACTTTCTTTAGGTGAAAGTCCAAAGAAAAAAAGAACAAAAACTGAACATCAATTTTTCCAGTATATATGGAAATGCTAGAGAATATAGATAAATGAATACTTAATTCAAGATGAACATTATTTCCCGGAATTTCAAAAGTCATGAACAAGAAAATGGAGGGGAAATATTCAATTTGATCGTTTCAGGCATTTGTCGATGAAGATCACTTGGGTGATGTTTGGGTTAATGTCCCTAAAACAATAGCGGCTTCAAGACTAAAGCTCAGAATTATTTGTTACAACATCGTTATCATTTGTGGTGTTTGGGAAGAAGAGAAAACATAATTCTGTATGCATGTTGCTTCAAGAGTTTAGAAATGTGTCTAAATTATTTTTGTATTTGTTGATTGTAAGTGCAGTTGGAATTGCTTAATCCACTTAGACACCTTCCTGCATTCTTGAACCATCTTGTCACAAGATCACTCGATTTTCTATTAAGTAGTTACATGTCCTATGTCGGAAATATTATGTGATCCAACTATATTTTTTAGCTATTGGTTACACTCTTAAGCAGGGTTCACTCAACATTCACTTTGGCTCTTTTTTTGCTATTGTTGTTTTAATTTTTAAGTTCAGTTTTATATCTCCCATTTCTTGTACTTGTTCTGTGTCTACTTGCATTTTCATGTATGCATTTATCAATTCATCACCTTCTTTGTGCTGCCAATGTATTGAGAGCTGTATTTCTTGATGGGTGTGTGTTGGGGGCGTATTGAAATTGCAGGGTGATTATCCATTTTAAGCCTATTTACTGGGATACGTGACCAGAAATCATCTTTAGTGGGATGTTGCCATGGTGTATTGCCATCATGTTTTGTAACATTAGCCATGGGTGCGAGCTGTGGTTTTTGAAAAACCACATCGATGCTTACACATAATTTCCCATGGCCAAGTCCATCGTTTTTAGGAAAAGAAAACTATGACTCTTTTCAATGTAGTTTCCCATATACTCTGTCATTTTGCAAAAAGGGATAAGGTAAAAAGAAAAAAAGAAAAACTACCATTCAAAAAGAAAGGAAAGAAAAACGAAACATCAGAGTCTAAAACTATGACATTTTACGTTATATTGAAAAATGACCACACTACGCTCAAAAGTCTTATTGAATCACTTAAGATCTTTATTTTTTATGGAGCATTTTCTCCTACACGAATCTCATGTGGGATTTTCAGTCCCTACCTTTAATGCATGGGATTTGTTGTTTAAATGGTGCCCAAAGAAATGTCGTAACAAACAAATATGGTACTCCTGCAAGTGGAAAAAATCCCCTGCTTTCATATGATGGTGGAAGATCCAAAATCTGAAAATGACAAATGATGGAAGCACACTGCACATGGAATTTTCTCTATGTGGATTCTCCTATGAAGGAGTTTCTCCCAAATGACCCTATAACTTCCTTTCTCCATAATTTTTATAAAAAAGATATTGGCAAAATTCCATAAATATCTCTAAAACTGCATTTGAGATTGCAAACTATTCCACTGAACCTATTGAACACAGGTGCCATTTTGAAGTAAAAATCTAACAGTTTTTTCATACATTTCTAGTCATAGGAAATTGTTGTTAGGTTTTAGGTTTTAATTAAGTTAAACTAGCTTGACCACCCCTACTTAAAGCACGGGCATGTATATCCATGAAAAAAAAAATTCTCATAGAGAGTTCAACATTTAAAAAATATAATTACTTTTAGGGATTTTTATGAAAAAACTACCCTTCGACCAGAATTAGACGGGTTACTTAAAAAATAAAAAAACAACAATAGAGTGTTTTTCATTTTCTTGACAAGCCCATTTACATATTTCACCCATGAGAAACATATTTCACCCATGCGAACTCTTTCATTTGGTTTTTCATTCTTGTTTTCCAAAAAAAAAAAAAAAAATCTCTGAATACTAAAACCAAGGAGAAGAAATGCATATTTGAAAGTAATAACGACATCAAATTTGAGTTAAACTCGCCTAAGAGGTGCCATTATTATCTCTTTTCTGTTTCTTCTTTTTCCTTATATTCTTCTCTGACCTAGGCGGTGTAATTGCATGCATGCATTTTGTTGAGAATAATATCTCCAGGAGATTGGATCCCTCTAGTTATCTAGCACATACATCTGAAGAAAGGGAATGAGTTATAACTTACTGATTTAAATTTTCTTCAGAATGTGTTCTAGAGTGGAGTTATACACCTCTCACGTACAAAAAGAGGAGGATATGAATGTCTCACCCAAAGGGTTATTAAACACCATAGTCGAGTCCAACTATTAAAATTTAAAATTTGAATGCCATATTTCAATAACTTTATAACTTCATTGTAAGGAACTGAATGTCACATTTCAACTAACTTTAATTTTATCTTTGCTTCTAGAAAAAAAAAAAAAAAAAACATTTCACCTTTTCTTCTCTACTTTCTAAACAAACATAAAGGAGAGTGGACTTCAACAATAGGGCCCAATTATTGAAAATTCAAGTTGCCGCATGAACTTCGTACCCTCAGATGTGATGCCGTCAAGTTTTATTCCAACAGAGCTAATCCCTTCGAAAAAATTGACCATATAATGAGTAATATAATTCGCACACTCTTATGTACTATTAAAAAAATATTGCGTCAATCACATTATTCATTATATGATCAATCTTATGATGGGATAAACTCATTGCAGAATAATTTGAAGACATCTCATATAAGAGGAGGGAGTTCATTTTTATTAGTTCAGATTTTCAATAAGTCGGCCTTCTTGGCATTTCACTCTCCTCACTTAAAAGAGGAGGTCAATATATATATTAGATGTCTAATTCACATCCATTAACATTCGGGTCCACTTATTGAAAAATTAAGTTGCTCAACATGTCTACGGTTATCTATGAATTTTACTTCAATTGGAGTTGAGACCCCATTGGCCTATTCCTTATGCTCTGAGTAGATGTACGGTAGGTTGAAATAAACACCAAGTGGCCCAAAATTAGTATTTTGGTCTACCACATACATAATGGGTTTGATTCAAAATCGTTTGAGCGTCTTACTCAAAAGGATCATAAGAAATGTGTCGAACTCCAAGTTGGAGGCTTATTTGTTGAAAGCCTAAGTCCCTAAAAATGAATGTCCTCCCCTTGAATTATGCTATTAATCATATGATCAAGGATCAACTATTATTAGAGTAAAATTTAAGGACCTCAAATCCATGGAGAGGTCATTCATTTTTAGCAGCTTGGATGTTCAATAGGTGGGCCACATCAAAGCTTCAATCCTTCCATCCAAGGGGACACAGAGGATTCAGACTAAATGGGTTAATTAGGGCCATGTGCCTAAATGGGTGGGGCCTACCATCTGATCAACACCACCTTGTAATGTATATGTTTATGTGAAAATGTAGAGTGTGTCCGTCTCTAGACCGGATCATGCCCAAGAGATTTCGTGCAGTTTTCACATTTGGATCTTTTGAGTGCCCTAGCTAGCGCCCAATTATCGCGAGGGAGGGAGTGGACCTCCATGGTGGCCCCATAAATTGAAAATCCAAACAGCTCCAAATGAATGTACTCCTTTCACGGAATTTATGAATTAAGGTTCTACTCCTTTCATGGGATTAATGAATTAAAAGAAACTAGGATGAGTGTAAAGTAAAACGGGCACAACAAAACAAAATTCTACTCTTCTCCCAATTAAGCCTCTTTTGTTTGCACTTGAGTGAAATAAAAGAGAAGTGGAATTGGCCCCAACAGTAGGAAGTTCTACTTAGTGTGTTTTCCTTTTTCACTCCTCTTTCCTCTCTTCAAGAGTTAGTCCCACTCCCACTATATATAATATAGTGCCTTTTACTCGATCTTGTTTATATTAAACCTTTTATCCTTTTACTTTACACCAACTATCCAAATGCATGCAAAGTAACTTCTTTGCTCATTTATTTTTACTCTTTCTTATTAACATTATTATGATGTGATCCTTACTACTCTTACACTCCTCTCTTATTCTAAACAAACATGCCCGAGTACAATAAATTGGCATATAGTGCAGCAAAAGTCCTACTAATTTACACGTCACCTTGAAATTTATACTCCTCTCCTCATTTTCCATCCAAAAGCCCATTAAAAATAAAACTTTATGTTACATTAGTATCATTCACCTTTTATTTTTTTCGTCCAAACACCTTAGGTAAAGCTTTATGCTATATCAATTAATACATGCCCTTCGACTCTACGCTTGCCTAATAAAGGGAGTAATTTTAAAACCCTTATTTATAAGTTTCTACAATGGTTTTCTTCCCACCCTCAAATCTCACGTTAGCAAATTCGGTGAATAGAAGCTAACACGACTTAAATTCAAGAGTCAGCTTTTGAAAAAAAAAAAAAAAAAGTTAACTTGAACTAACCAAAGCTGAAACACAAAGGAAACCATAATGCAGTAGCCATCCAACATTAGGTCCTGACGCGGCATGCAAGAGGTGATGTGGGCAATGCCCTTAAAATGACGATTGGGATTTTGATCCTACGGTTGCAGTTAGACTTGACTTTTATCCTAAAATAATTAAATAATTGAAGTTTAAATATTTTTCATAGAGTTGTTCATACAACAATGGTGTTATATCGCACTGTCCAAGGATATCACACAGGACAATGCGTGCAATAACACACGGCCCTAAGATATTGCACAAACAGTTCCATAAGAAATACTTCAAATACGGCCGCTTGGGAGAGAATGTCAAGTGTAAGGGAAAATGTGCTCTGAGAAATATCCCATGATGCCTTTTAAGTTTGTTTAGGGTTGACAATCCCATTAAGGTCACAATGATCACAAGGCAATCATTCAAGCAATGACATTATGGTTGTCCATGGATCCCATACAGGCATTTACCACAAGTCCCGAGTAGAGATGCAAGCAATGTTGCTGTGACGGTAGATTCATTCTAACCTTCGCACGAAGGATGCTAGACCATTGTCCATATGCTTGAAATAAGACCCTCTTATGGCCCACAATGATTTTTTTTTTTTTTTTTTTTACTGCTGTCCTTACACCTGACATTCATCCGTCCACCGTTAAAAGTTTGCCAGAATACGTACAGATTTGTTTGTGAAAAATCATTTGATATTG
Source organism: Camphora micrantha (assembly GCA_003546025.1). Lineage (NCBI taxonomy): Eukaryota > Viridiplantae > Streptophyta > Magnoliopsida > Laurales > Lauraceae > Camphora > Camphora micrantha. The sequence continues at coordinate 5,657,210 of QPKB01000009.1, read as the reverse complement.
CACATGTCATACTATTCGATATCATAGGGCGGGTAATATTGCATATATTGCATTATGCAATATCCTATGTTCGCATGATATCATACTTTTGTTGTACGAACAATTCTGCAGAAATTTGTTAGCTAGCAATTTTGTAAAGCCTTTCTGTCGGGTCCACTCTCATTCAACTTCAAACCACTGAAAGTGAATGAATACTCGTTGTGGGGTCCCACATCATGAAGGGTTTGACCATATATTTTAATAAATAAAAAAATACATCTCGTAGCAAGATTGAGACTTCAATGAATAACACCATTCATGCATTAATATAATGCCTCAATCTTATAACCATATCGACAACTTTTATTTTAGTAAAATTTGGAGACACCTTGCAGCTGATCAAATTTTCAAATTTTTGTTAAGGGGTCGTTTGTTTCCAATCGTTTACATAAATATTTGATTCACATGGATAAAGATGATTCACATATGTAAGGATTATGCATTATTATGTTTCTTTATACTCATTTCCGCATGTAATACATAAATGAGGTATAAAAATGGTGTGTAAATAAGGTTATTTACACCCAAGAAAATTGACACATAATATGTGTAAAAGTGATTCACACTGCTCTTACAAAAGTACGCTTAAATGGCTGACTCTTTATAAAGAATTTGAATGGTTTGGATCTTGAGAATGGGGCACATATAAGTATAAAATTAATATTTGTAGCAGTTCCTTCTCTAACATTCTGTTCTGTGACTTGCAAATATCTTAATTATGGGCTTATGTGGGATTATTTATCAAGACAGGAACCCTTGATCCTCTTTAGAAGCCTATGAACTACTAGGACATTAAATTTTAGCTTCTGATTCATCGTGGATCTCAAGAAAATTAGAAAATATGATAAGAGTGTTGATCCTCTAATGTTGAAAGTGACTAGGTTTTCACATGATGAAATCCAGTCTGATTTTTTATTTTTTAATGTAATTGTGGGACTCTAAACTTCAATTAGAACCATTGATCCTCATTATATATTTAAGCCGATACATGGGCTATACAATTAGAGTTTTTGAACATTGTGGATCCTCTTTATAAGTTTAAGCACGATACATGGGCTATACAAGCAGAGTTTTTGAACACTATGGGCTTGAATGTCAAGATCCGAACCATTGATCATCTTCCTAAGCACAAGAACATTTATGGTGCCAAACTTGAGTCCATAATTCCTTGTGGACCTCGATAAATTTGTGAAAAATATTAAACCGCAGGATTCTATAACACCTATTTCAAACTGTGAATTGGGCTTACCAAACGGTTTAAATGTGAATTATTTATTGTACACGGATCTATGTTTCACAAATCTATTATCCACGTATGTGTTTGATATAGATACGACTTGCTAAACAGGCCTTACTCTTATACAAGAAGCAGAAACACATTTCACCATGGAAAATGCTATAAAAATTATAATATCTAAAAACCATAGAAAATGAAAAACTAAAGAATAAAAAAGAACCTTTAATTCTCAATTTCTGCAGAAATTGAGTGAAATCTCTACAAGAATAAAATGTCCCAGAAACTGATGAGCACAGTACCTTTGGAGCACCTCTAAAATCTAAACCATTAAAAATCAGATCCTACATATTGATGCCTGGTGGGTATTAAGTTGTTATTTTAAGTTTTAAACTTCAAAGGCATATGTCCAGATAAATATTTTTATTTCATTCCATGAGTCGTTTGAGTGGAATGTCATTTTATATCGTCAAAATGTTGAACATATCATTCTCTAGCAACCGCTTTTATGGTCAAATAAAAGGCCAAAGCCAACCCCATGGGCTACCTCAATTGGGGAATTTGCGAGGGTCTCTCTGAGCCCCATGCATATGGATGAGTCCAGCCCAAAGGATTGGGACACACTCTGGAATAAAGAAAAAAGCAAAAACCGAACTGGTTAAAATAGTTGCCATCAAGTTTCAATTTAAATTGTAAACAGAGTTGTCGTGCCAAGGCAAATGGTGTTGGTAAAGTAAAGTCCGACATACCACATCGCCTAAGTAATGTCTTTGGCAATGCTATATATATATATATATATATAAATATATGTTTGGGCATTCACCTATGAGTTTAAGCTTTTAGGTTAGTATATGATTTATTACAAATGGAAGACCCAATTATAGAACTCGGGATAGAAAACCCAATAAAAGGAGAATTTTCAAAAAAGTATAAATTCTATGACTCATTTAAAAAAATAAATGAAAATCTGAATATCTCAAAAAAAAAAAAAAAAAAAAAGTAAAAAGGTTTTGCACAACTCTTCCTAACAAGTCTTTTCCATAAAATCTTCTTAAAAATGATAAAATACCCTTCCCTTATTAAAGATTTTTGTCTTTTATTAAACTTTTTCCTCCACAAGACCAGCCATTTTGATTTGTTGAAGTGGGACCCACTAGGTCATCTTGGTTGGACTTAAGAAAAATGATTTGTTATTACCCTTTTTCCTCCCCAAAATCCACCATTTTAATTAGTTGAAGTGGGTCCCGCTCAGTCATTCAGGTTGGACGTCATCACTTTTCTTAGATGAATTATTAAAGGAAAATTGAAAATGACATAAGAGTATTTTTTTTATTTTTTCAAATATTTTATGGGGAGGATTTGATTGAAAAAATTATGAAAAACTTTTGTACTTTTTAAAAGATTTAAATCTTTACGTACTTACTTCTTCTTCTTTTTTTTTTTTTTTTTTTTTTTTTTTTTTGAGAATAAGACACAAGTTGCATGTTTTTTTTTAGATTTCTTCTAAAAAAGACTTTGCACAGATGGCCATAAGGAGAAGACCGAATTAAAAAAAAAAAAAACTTGGGACTGATATTGGGCAGCAGGTGAATACCCAATTAAAAAGTCTTGCTGTTGGTCGTAGGTGAAGACCCGATAAAATAAATTCCAAGGGGATAATTGAGTGGTAAGAACCACATTTCCTCCCTCTTTTGGAGTTAGGGGTCTTGGTATCGACCTCTGGTTCCCCCTCTCCAAGAAGAGGAGGCTGAGTCCACTTGTGCTACCACCTAGAGGCTATGGGGATTTTACCCTGCTTCTCTTTAGCCCGGAGGGAATAGTCCAGCCCAAAGAGTTGGGAACCCTCCATTAGCAAAAAAAAAAAAAAGAAATTTGGCGTTGATGGGCTGTAGGTGAACACACAAGCAGAGACAGACTTTTGATATGTGTGGGTGAGTGCATGAGTATTTATCAAATAATAAATAAATAAATAAATAAATAGTTCAATGAAAGACTTTTAAGAATTACTAATCCACCGCCCCTCAATTCCCTTGTACCTTGTTGGTTTAATTTGTCCGACGTACTGGTGGAATTGAATCCTTACCTGCTTAGTACACCTGGGTAACATTCAAACCCTTCAACGACTGTATAAAAAAATAAGAAAAAAAAAAAAAAAAGAACGTTCAAAAGCTGTTCCAACTATGTTTACGTGCATAGATCATGATTAATCTTTTTTAGGTTCTGATAACGTTTATAAAAATGTAGATGAATCATTTTTCATTCTGGATTTTCGTCAGATGAAGTCAATTGAATCTTGTTTCTATCCATCGGCACACAACCCATATGTAAGGTAAATCAAAATAATATCGACCATTAGATCAGATACATGTGAAAAATGCAGGTAAAAATAGTGTCTATGCATGCTCTATTTCTTTCTATCATTCTTGTGAATGCTGTCTTTATTCTAAACATCATCTTCAAGATTTGCTATTATAAGCATCAGAAAAAATCATGATCGGCAAGACGATAAGGGGGCGTTCAATCTACAGGCCCCAGATGGATGACAGCATTCTTTTAAGAGAAATTAGGTATGAATATATGATCTACTGAAAGACCAGGTGCAACAGGTTAAAATAGTTGTCAACCTTGCGCCCCCCACACCCCACAAACCCCCAAAAATAAAAAAATAAAAAATAAAAAATGTTGAGATCGAGTATCAATTATGGTTATAATGGTAATGAATATTGCCGACAAATGGAAGACCCAATTAAAAAAATCGGGCAACAGCTGGGCATTAGATGGTGACCCAATAGAAAAAGACTTGGGATGGGCAATAGATGGAGACCCAATAAAAAAAGACTTGGGATGGGCAATAGATGGAGACCCAATAAAAAAAACATAGAAGATTCAATAAAGAAAGTCTTGGCATGTGCAATCAGTAAAAACCGAATTAAGAAGACAACAGAAAAAAAAAAAAAAAGAAGACTTTGCAAATAGGGCCAGCAGGTGAAGTTCCAATAAGAAATGCTTGGGACTAATGGGCGGCATGTGAATACCTAATTAACAGGCCTTGACACTGATGGGTACTGGTTGAAGACCCAATAAAATAAAAAAAGACTTGGCACTAGAGGCCATTGTCCCCCAAATTAATGAGTCAAGAAAGTTTAGGAAACAATTCTTATCCATTAATTAATGAGTTTTTAGTGTATATATATATATATATATATATATATATCCCCTAAGGTTTACAGAATCTATATATAAATAGGGCCTCTATGCTTTTAGTATTTGTATATATACCTTGCTTTTTTTTTTTTAATACCTTTCATGTCCCCCTGATGACTAGTTATATTGAGAAAAGGTGAACACCAAAAGACTTGGGTTGAATTATTATAAAAATGATTAACTTTGCCCTCAAATTCATTAAATAAAGATAAGTATGTCGTTATTTATAAAAAGGGGAATTCGCCGACGGGTCCCTGAACATTTCACTTTATTGCCTTAGGTCCACAATCTTTTCTCATAGTGTGATAGGTCCTTTTTCCAAATTTGGAAACCTAAAATGTCTAATTTACCCTTTCTTCAAATCATATCTCATGATTAGTGGGATAAGCCATTAATAATGGTCAACTACAATTAAATTGGCCAAATAAATTTCAAAAGATCCAAATAAAATTTGAAAAATGTAAATAAATTTCAAAATATGAAAATAAATTTCAAAAGACGTAAATAAAATAAAAAATACAAATAAATTTGAAAAAAAAATACAAACAAATTTCAAAAAATATAAATAAATTTGAAAGACTGCAAATAAATTTTAAACAATGCAATAATTTTAAAAAACGCAATAAATTACAAAAGAATGCATAGAAATTTAAAAAGACACAAATAAATTTCAAAAGATCCAAATAAATTTCAAAAAATATAAATAAATTTCAAAATATGAAAATCAATTCAAAAAGACGCAAATAAATTTCAAAAGATCCAAATAAAATTCAAAAAATATAAATAAATTTCAAAAGATCCAAATAAATTTCAAAAAATGTAAATAAATTTCAAAAGACGTAAATAAATTTCAAAAGACCTAAATAAAATTAAAAAAGATGCAAATAAATTTAAAAAAACACAAATACATTTGCCAAATCAAAGATAAACTAATTTTCCAAATTTCAAAAAAAAAAATGCCAAAAACTCAAGTATTTTTGCCAAAACTCAGTTAAATTTATTTCAAAAAATGTAAATAAATTTCAAAAGCCTAAACTCAGTTAAAATTTGCCAAATGGAGAAAAATTTGTCAGAAACTCAGCTATTATTTTTCAAAAACTCAAATAAATTTGTCACAAATTCATATAGATTTATTCAGAACTCAGATAAATTTGTTCCAAAACTCAGATAAATTAGATAAAAACTCAGATAGATTTGTCCAGAACTCAGAGAAATTTGTTTCAGAACTCAGATAAATTTGCACAAAACTCAAATAAATTTGACAAAAATAAAAAACTCAGATAAATTAGCCAAAAAATCAGATAGATTTGTTTAGAACTCAGAGAAATTTGTTTCAGAACTCAGATAAATTTACGCAAAACTTAAATAAATTTGAATAAAAATGAAAAATTTGGATAAATTTGACAAAAACTCATATAAATTTGTTAAAACTCAGATAAACTTGACAAAAACTTAGATAAATTTCAGAAAAGCTCAGATAAATTTCATAAAAACTCATATAAATTTGTCAAGAATGATATAGCAACCCTGCTGCCTTCCTTCTCTGGCGATGGCGTAGCACCCTCGACTACGTTTGGCAACGATGGGAAAACTACTGTGGCGGCCACAACGAGACCGACAGACCTTCTTCTCAATCGATCCAACCCCCATCAGAACCCAATCAAACCCATCATCATCATCTCCAAAATATGGACTGAACTGGCTAATAACTTTGCCTCGCTGGGCTTCTAGATTGCGCCAGGTCGGACTTGAACTGAACTGGCCTGGCAAGGAACTGACCCAACTGGGTTTTCTCCTTCCTCTGACAGGTTCTGATTCTGTAACAGGACTTGTTGTTGCTGCTGCATCTCGATCTGGGTTTCAGATCTGGGCGAAGCAAGGCACTGCTTCCAGAATCCAGAACTGGCAAAGCGCAGCAAGGCGAGGAACATGACCTGAACTGGCACATCGTTGGAATCTAGAACCAGTTGTCGTTGCAGAATCTAGAACCTGAACTGAACTGCGCTTTGCTGCTTCTCGATCTGCGCCTAGGGAGGAACCGACCCAACTGAGATGCAGCGCCTTGCTGTTGCTTCTTCTTAATCTCCGGCGACGTGCGATGTGGCACGGTGCTCTCCGGCTAGCGAAGAATGACCGACGGAGATGAAGTCCGACCCCTTTTCCAGTTCCGGCGATGGGCGAATCTGGATCCTGCTCGCTGCTTCTCTTCAATTGGCAGTTTAGGCGTCTGGACTTGGCAGCGAGGGCGTCACGGCTCGGGCAGTGATCATTTTCTCTTTTGGTTCCGGCGACGACTGCGGCGTGCAGAGTGGTCTTTGTCTTCTTCAAATGGGTTTTTGCAATGGAGTTTCTTGTTCTGTTCTAAATGGAGAACAAGAACTAGATGGCACAACGAAATCTACCTGGGGAACCCAATGTTTCGGTCTCCACCTCAGGTGACGGCGGGTGAAAACGCCGGCGGAGATCCTCTTTGTAGGTTTCGCGTTTCTACAACAGGAAGAAGACCCTGGGCGTCTCCTCTGATCTTGGGGTTTCTGCACTGTGACCGAAGCAAAAAAACCTGAATCCTCTTTTGTTTGTGATCTTGGGGTTTCTCCACGGTGGCCTCCTCTCATTTCTCCTCTCTCATTTCTTCTTCTGTTTTTCTTTTATGTCCTAATCACCGATTCAACATGTTTGGGTTGAAGAAGAAGAGGGATAATACAAGATTTGAAATTTCAAATTTCAAAATCTTATATCTAAAACGGTGAAAGGGTAAATTAGTCATCAAAATTATATCTAGGGACCTCTCGCCGAAATATGTTTAGCTGTATGGACTACGGGCCTTAGAGGAAAAGTTGATGGACTAGAGGCCTTACAAGTCCTATATGAGGGACCTTTCGCTAATTATCTCTTATAAAAATACCTTTATTTTATCCAAAGTCCCAAAAGCCTCTCTCAAATTCTCCCATGTACATGGAATCTAATCATGTATTCGAAACTCTCATCAATCTAATAGGGGGTTGTGCATGGATCGTGTCAGTTATAACCAATTATAAGTACAAGTGTCAATCGTCATTCTGATGGTTTACATTTAAGGAAATGGATCCCGTATTGATAAAAACATATTTATGTAGAGTTACTCTCTCCCACTAATTGTGCTATAGTAAGTTTACTAGCACAGTAATTCGTGCTAAGCATGGGCATGACACACGCAAGGTACCCGCACCATTTAACTACTTTAATATTATTTTAACAAATAATTATATATAAGTATTGTGTAGTAGAGTGGTTTTTGTTAGTTATTTAACAAGGCAAAAAGGTCGTGATATTAAATCTCCTAACCTATATACATTTTTAAATCTTTTATTGAGGCGGCTCAATTAAAAAAGTCTAAATCGATTGTCAAAATTGATTTCAAAACCTTCGGCTTTAATATATTATAATTGATACAAGCTTTAAGAAAAATAAATTCAAGCCTTTGAAATTTGCGTATATGGATAAAGAGATGGGCAAAAATGTTATTTGACTTTAAAAAGTTACGGTGGTTATAAGGCTACTAATTATTAGACATGAAAGGAATTTAAATAAAAAGGTACGAGGTATATACAGATATTGAAACCATGTGAGCATATTTACAAATTCTGAAAATCTTGGTCTAGTATGACAATTTACTAACATAGTAAAAGTCAAGTAAAGCCTCCAATTTTTTAGATAAAATGTCATATCAAAAGCACTTTAATTCAAAACTCCCCATCTTTACATTTAAAAAAAAAATTCAAAAAGCCATCACTGTTATCCACTAAATGTTTTTTTTTTCTATAAGGGTACCCTACCCACGTGAGAAACTAAGGTTTTTACTTCAGCTGTCGGCTGAAGCTTTATGTAGGTTTTAATAATTTTTTTCTGCAGGAGTACCCTACCCATGTGAGAAGCTGAGAAGATTCCTTCAAGTTTCTACTTCTGCCAAACGCGTCATAACCGTTGGATGCCATTTAACTTTATGTGGTGCCTTCAAGTTATAATAATTTAATCACTAATGCTCTGAGCCAAAAAGTTTTTTTAATCACTAATGCTGATCCCTGATCATTTACCTGTTCTTTCTGAGTATCTTCATAAGTCTTGCAAACCTTTCCCAGTTTCTTCCTTCTAGCTCTAGCTTGACTGTATCTCATATATGCCATAACTCAGATCTGATTCATAATATCTCTCACAAGCGGTTTGGGAAAACAGCAATCCGAAGCAAAGTTCTGAGTACCTCCTCTTTGCTAAATTCTGATCAGGTATGTATCATATTTTTAAATTTTCCTATTTCGTTGCAGCCCATGAGAACTCAGTTTCCTTCTCTTTCTATTTTGTAGTACATGTATGAGGACTAGGCAGTTCTTTATACTCCTTTGTGTTTGAAAAATAGGATATTTGTTCTTATGCTTGTCCCAAAGCTGTAACTCAGCTAATAGGATATTTGGTAGTTAGAAGTGCATGGAAATAGCCATTTTCAGATTCAAAGTGCGGATTGATGTCATCTATTTCAGAATAGAGAGACATATTTTACAACTTCAAAAGACTTTCAACGTGTAAGAGAAATATAATTGGATTTTAATAAAACCCATCATTTTAAAATACCCTTTGAATTGTTAACAACCATCCAAAGTGTAATATTTTAAGAAGTGAAAACGCTATATTAAAACCTCTGGGCTGGCACCCTACCAGCCATCTTAACTTTAGAAGATCAAAATGAAAATGCAACAATGAAAGAAGCCCTGTTTGGAGTATTTATAAATTTTCTTGCCAGTTTTGTAACTCTACTAATAGAGTGAAGTGAAGTGAAGTAAAGATTATTTTGAATAAATAATAAAATATAAGTGGGTTATGATGGTATTTTATTTTTAGTTGTTTGTTGTAGAATCTTTTTGACTTTTTTTTATGGAAAAGTGAAGTTTATTTGAATTTTAGTGGATAAAAGTAGTTGATTTTTTACTCTTTCTGTTTTTGAAAAAGATAGGGGGAATTTTGAATAAAGTGTATTTGATGTGACATATTGTCCAAAAAATGATGCTTTACTTTACTTTTATTATATTAGTAAAGTGCCAAACTAATAGGTGTGAAATCTCTTAATCCTCCTTTGTAGTTCAATGTTAAAAAATCTAATAAAAAATCAAAGAGCCAAGATTCATAGATTTCTCGAGCCCATTGTTATAGATGAGTCTGGATAGGTAGGGATGTAAATGGGTACTCGATCCTCCGATTTTTCAGAGGTTCCGACCCGTTAAAAATCGAGTTTGGATCCTTATTTAGGCTCCGATAAATAAATGGGTTTGGGTCAGGGTCCGGGTCTACCTTGGTTTCGGACCCGTGGACTCGAGACCCCATATATTACCTTAATTTTTGAAAATCTTTTTTAAAAATTATATTTTTTTTAATATCATTCTTTACTTAAACTCAAACCCGGATTCAAACCCATCCCATATATAATTTTTGTTCCAGTTATGAAATCAAAAAAACAGCTCCAATACAGTTCCGGATCTGAATCCGATTCCACCTGCTTCGTGATATTTCACAACCCACACATTTACAACCCTACACGTAAACCCTATGGATAGGATGACGACCATGGGTCAATATTTCTCTCATAGGATCCCCATTAAGTACAGATGTGCTCACCCTCTTACGTGGCCCACCATCTCCATTTTCATTTTATCATCATGGGTCGTTTGGTCACACATCACATCACATTAACAAATCCCGTCAGCCCCATCTTCTTCACGTGGTAGAGAGCCTAATAGGCTTTATCAATCAAACACTGACACAATTTGTTGTTGTCTGTCATCTAAGGGCTTGTTTGGTATCTCTACTCTTTTTTTTATAGATCCATCTAAAATAGAGCCATTAAAAAAAGAGCCATAAAAAAAGAGGCTAGAATAAAAAAAAACGCGTTTGGTAACGCATGAATCTATTTTAAAGACCTCGCCTCTATATTTTAAGACTCAAAAGCTTTATTTCTCATCTGCCCACTTTTGGAGCATTTGGATTTTAGAGGATTTGCCTCTAAATGTCTAAACTGGACAGAGTCTAGAATCTTGTGCCAAATGCTCTAATTGTTCAAACCTCTATCTGATTTAGACATTTAGAGAAATAAAGGCTTGAAATAGAGATGCCAAACATGCACTAAATGTAATGTACTATAGTCTATATCTCTTCGTTTATTGCAAAAGAGGAAGTAACAGCTCCAAAGCAGTTGCTTTATTCAAGCAAAAGTATCTCTTCCCCTCAATTCAAATTTCTTCCGGCCATTCATTTTAACAAAAACAATTTATTCCTATTTTACACAACACCTTCAAATGAGTGTCGGACATGTATATTAGTTGGCTTGCTAAAAAAATCTCTTTTTAATTTTTTATTTGAATTTTATACTTTTTTAGTTTGACCCGCATCTTTTCATGTATATTACTTGGTTAAAGCAATAGCAGCTTATTCCTTGCAATCTACTAATAAAATCAATCCATACATCTGCTCAGATATACAATATCCAACTCTTGCTATTTTCATTTTGGCACTTCGTTTTTACTCAGAGAAGACAATATGGCAGCAGAAGTAGTTCTCTCTAGCGCCTTGGAAGCGTTGCTTAATAAGTTGAGCTCCAGTTGCCAAAATGAACTTGGCTTGCTTTTGGGAGTAGAGAAAGAGAAACGAGCGCTTGAAAGCAATCTATCAGTGATTAGAGCCGTGCTTCAAGATGCAGAAAACCGACAGGTGAACGAGGAGGTGGTGAAAGATTGGCTTCGAAAGCTTAAAGATGCTGCTTATGATGCTGAAGATCTTGTTGATGAGTTCGTATTCAAAGCACGACGAAGGGTGGTTGAGAATCAAGATGGCATGGGAAAAAAGGTAGGCAACTTTTTCTCACCTTCTAATCCACTGGCATTTCGTTTCAAAATGGCACATGGGATGAAAGAGCTGGTGGAACGATTTGATGGCATTGCCAAAGAGAAAGAACGTTATCAACTCAGGGAAGGATACGTACAAAGCCAGCCTGTTATCTCAAGCACAAGAGAGACTACCTCATTTGTGAACGAGTCGTCGGTTTATGGGAGGGACAAAGAAAAAAGAAAAGTTAATAGATTCATTAACCAAACATGGAAATGAATCTGTACTCTCTGTCATTCCCATAGTCGGTATGGGGGGATTGGGCAAGACCACACTGGCTCAATTGGTATATAATGATGAAAAAAGTGTGGCGACTCATTTTGACTTGAAGATGTGGGTCTATGTCTCTGAGAATTTTGATTTGGGAAAGCTTCTGAAAGGAATTCTAGAATCTGCAAACAAGGATAAAGCTGAACAATTGAGCATGGATCTATTACAAACTCGTCTTCGAGAGACACTGGGTGGGAAGAGATATTTACTTGTTCTGGATGATGTCTGGAATGATGTCCGGGATGAGTTATTTGAGAAATGGCATAGACTGAAAACATGGCTGGCATGTGGCTCTATGGGAAGCAAAGTATTAGTAACCACCCGCGATGGTCATGTTGCAGACATTGTGGGAACCCTTCCAGCACATCAATTGGGAAAACTGTCGACAGAGGATTCTTGGAGTTTGTTTGAGAAACTGGTAAATCCAGGAAAAAACCTACCGCAAAACTTGTTATCAATTGGAAAGGAAATGGTAGGGAAGTGTGGTGGTCTCCCTCTGGCAGTGAAAACTTTGGGGGGTTTGATGTCTTCCAAGAAGACCGAACCTCATTGGAAATATGTGAAAAATAGAGAATTTTGGCAGCTACAAGATAATAATGAAAGAGTTTTATCCATATTAAGACTTAGCTATGATCATCTGAAATCATCTTTGAAGCAATGCTTTGCATATTGTGCTGTAATTCCTAAAGGAGGTGTAATTGATAAAGATAAACTAATCAAACACTGGATTGCCCAAGGCTTCATTCATTCTAACGGAGAAAATGAACTCCTAGAAGAAAAAGGTGAAGATTTTTTCAAGGAATTGTTGCGGAGGTCCTTGTTTCAGGTTGATGCGGGACCTAATTACTTCAATGAGGAGTTGTATAAGATGCATGACCTTATACATGATCTTCTCAAATCTGTTGCAGGAGAAGAATTCTTTATTGTGAAGGCTCCCATCGACACTATTCCCAGTGAAACTCGTCATTTAGCATTGACGGAGGAGGATGATGATGAATGGGTAAGAGAACCAAAGAATTTGGATGCATTGAAGAAATGTAAGAAACTGCGTTCAATGATGAGAAATCATTCTATTGATATTAATTTTTGCTTGAGCTTCAGGTGTTTGAGGGTGTTGAATTTAAGTTACAGAAGTATTTTCTTCCTGCCAAATTCAATAGACAAGTTGAGACATCTTAGGTACTTTGACATCTCATATACAGCGATTAAAGAATTACCTGAGACCATATGCAACTTACACAACTTGCAGACACTGAGAGTCATCCGCACTCGCCTCCAGAAGTTGCCAAAGAATATGAAGAGAATGATTAGCCTTAGACATATTGAATTTGACAGAGGTGATCATGCTTTTCCCTTGCCAAAAGGAATTGGAGAGTTAACTTTTCTCAGGACGTTGTCAAAATTTATTATTACGAAAGAGAGTGGAGCTGGAATAGAAGAGTTGAAAGATTTAAATCTGCTTTGGGGAAATATTCACATTGGAGGGCTTGATAATATAACAAATGTTGGATGTGTTGGTGAAGCAAACTTAAAGGCGAAGAAACATGTCAATTCTTTGAAGTTATCCTGGTCTGGTGATGAAACAGTAGCCACAAAAGGAAATGCAAAGGAAGTGATTGAGATCCTTGAACCTCATTCGGATCTGAAGGAGCTATCGGTTGAGAATTACATGGGTCTGGAATTTCCAAGTTGGATGATGAAAAGGCTTACAAATCTAAAGAAAATATCACTGTGGTCTTGCAAGAGATGTGAACAGCTGCCCTCTTGGGCAGCTAGATTTCCTCGAATCACTTGAGATAGACACAATGGATGCTGTAAAACACATTGTTGAATTTGATGGAAGCCACAACTTCAAAGATTTATTCCCATCATTGAAAGACCTTCATCTCAGGAATATGCCTAATTTGGAGGGATGGTCATCTCCACAAGAGGATGGCGATGGTGATGAGCAGGAAAGAGATAAGCAAGTGATCTTCAAATGCCTCCGTACTTTAAAAATCCATGATTGTCCAAAACTAGTAAGACCGCCAAGGCTTCCTCTTCTTCTTGAGAGTCTCGAGATTGGAGGAATGGGTTGGGATATGATAGAGATACCCACATCCCAGTCATTGATGAAAGTCGAGCTCTACAGCATGCCTAATTTGGAAAGATGGTCACCACATGAAGCAGATGATGGCACTCCAGTGATCTTCCGTTCTGTTCGTACATTGAGCATCTCTAATTGTCCAAAACTGATTTGTTTGCCTATGTTTCTTCTTCCAACACTTGAAGAGTTAAAGATGAATGAAGTGGGTTGTGAAAGGATAGATTTTTCCAAATCTCACTCACTGAAAAGCGTCGACCTCTTCGACATGCCTAATTTGGAGAGATGGTCGGTACAAGAAGTAGATGATGATAAAGATGAGCAAGTGACTTTCCGTTCCCTTCGTACTTTGAGCATCTCTAAATGCCCAAAACTGATTTGCCTGCCTCAGTTTCTTCTTCCGGTTCTTGAAGAGTTAGAGATGGAAGGAGTGGGTTGTGAGAAGATGGAATTTTCCACATCCAAGTCTCCGAAAAAAGTCGAGCTCACCAAGATGCCTAATTTGGAAAGATGGTCACCACAAGAAGCAGCTGATGATGAGCAAGTGGTCTTCCATCGCCTTGTTGAATTGGTTGTCAAAGAATGCCCTAAGAAGGTCCGCTTGCCCCATTTTCTTCCTTCACTTGAAAAATTAGAAATATCTGCAAGCAATGACAGGTTATTGGCGTTAGTGGCCAACTGCACCTCACTTTCCAAGCTCTCTATCGATGCATTACCAGAGGTCAAGCATTTGCCAGAAGAATTTGGGCGAAACCATACCAGCCTGCGCGAATTGAGAATTTCAAATTGCCCAAAATTAATTTCTCTGTCAAATCAGTTGGAGAATCTCCTTGCTCTCAAAGAACTGATTGTTGAAGGGTGTAATGATCTGGTGCTGTCATTGCCCGATGGATTGCAGCAGCAGCAGCAGCGGTCTCCTCCTCTAAACTCTCTCGAGGTGTTGAAGATTATAAATTCGTGTGAAAAGCAAACCTCACTTCCAGGAGATGGGATCGTCTTGCCCTCTCTTAAGAAGTTGAAAATCGACTCTTGTAAAAATATAGAGTCCTTATCAACTGATATGTTGAAAAACCTCACCAAGCTTTCAATTATGAACCCTTCAAAGGTGTTGCCTTCTCTAGTTTCTTTGGAAAACCTCAAATCGCTGAAGAGTTTGACGATCTCAGGGTGTCCAGAGTCAGTTATGATGAAGTTGCTAGAGTCTGTGGAAAACCTTACATCTGTCACTTCTTTAATGATTGGAGATTGCCCTGACATGAGGTCTTTGCCAAAGTCAGTAAAAACCTTCATATCGCTCACTGATTTAACGATCGTGGAATGTCCTGTTATGAGGTCTTTGCCAGAGTGGGTGGGAGACCTCACGTTGCTTGAATCTTTATCTATTTTTACCTGCCCTGCTATGATGCCTCTGCCAGAGGGGCTGCAACGCCTGAAAAATCTCGAAGAGTTGTGGATAAGTGGATGCCCTGTTTTGGAAAGAAGAGTGCAACGCAACAAGGGCCAGGACTGGCATAAGGTAGCGCATGTTCCATACATCTCCATTCCCAGAGGAATTGCAAGTGAGGACACCGAAGGGGAGGAGAGCAGTGACCAGTGTCCACATCTATTATTGCACTCACTGAAGAAACTAGAGAAGCTTCTTCCTTTGCCCTCCTGCTGCTCATCTTCTCCTCCTTCTACTTGATGATCATGGATCATCATCATCATCATCATCATCAAATCACGTCCAGATCATGAGGGAAACCAGGTGAGTTAATCTTCATCTCCATCAACAAATTTCATTCCATAGGCATCTTCTCCAATTTTCTCTCTTGTGAGCTTTATGTATTAAAGGCACACTCACCATGGTTTAGTCGATCCCAGAAACTTCTCATGCGTATTAGAATTCTCATCTATATATCAATACAAGTTGTCATTCTATATGTTGGGTGGAATGTAAGAAAGAAGGCCTTGGGCTTTTGTTACCTGCATCTGAGGAATCTGAGCTGGACTGGCCCATGCTTCTGTTACACTTTTCTGATAATTGGATTAGAATCAAATATAATTAAAATAAACAACAATAGGTGTGGAGCAATTATCCTATTGTCCCCAATTTGTATGCTTTGGTACCTGCCTTCTCTGATCTGCATTTCTAGACAGAGAGCAGTCAAGACACCACAATAGACATAGAGAAGAATTTGAAAATGACTCAGATGTTTTAATCAAACAAAAGAAACTTTTTTTTTTTTTTTTTATGGGTGAAATTCAAAGGATTTAACATTACTGTAGCCAACTTCTAATATGCTAATTGAGTATTTCTCAGAATAGATAGTAGTCCATTCCATGATGGGTTTATAAGGTGCAAACAAATTTAAAGCACATAGTTGTACTCATTTTCAACATTAGAACTGTAAGTGCCTAAAATAACACGGACTTGCTTTGATGGGAGTTGCTGAATAGCCTTTAATTTGAGGGAGTGTCCTCTTGACCTGAGAAGAAAAAAGAGGTTAGGGGCCTTGGCCGTGGAGGGCCGAAGGCACTCCGACGCCTAAGTTAGTCTTGTTACTAAACAGAGGGAACAGGAGTGAGGAGGGATGGGAGTTTACTTTTTGCTTACCCCTTTCGTTCTGTGCTGTGCCCACTTATATATGTTAGGTATCCTCAGACCTCCCCTGAGTGGAGGTAGGTAAACGTACGGTCCCATCGGGCCATACTCTTCCCATAAATGGAAGTAGGTAGAGGTTATGTCCTGTCAGGCCATACCATGACCTTTCACATGATTACTGATGTGATGGCGGAATGAAGTCCACGCTTCTTCCGTATTCGGCGCCCATCCCGTTCGTCTGAGCCAGGACATGCCCTTATTAATTGTAGATTGACAAGATGCCGAACCCGGTTAGCCACTGCAGAGGTGGACCTCGGCACTCGCTTCATAATGCACCCCCAATTCTCGGGTGGATGAGTCGAAGCGGGGCTCCCCAAGGAGCCGATCTCGGGATGGATCGGCCGAGCTGCGTTAGGTCTCGAGCTGGTAAAATACCCCCACACAATTGCCCCCCAAGCTCTGGGTCTCGGCATTTGTCCTCGGGACCAAGAGCTTTTTAGTCTCGGTAGGTGTCATTTTCAAGATCTCATTCGAGTATTTTGATGGAGCAATTAAGGTTGCTGCCGGCCTGTCTGCCAAAGACAGTTGATTAATGCGTCCTCTCCACTTCGTCTCCCGAGGGGATCGATGGGGGCGGCTTTTCGCTTCCCGAGGGAAGACAGCTGTTGGTGACACGCGTCATTGTGTGATGGTTCCTTCAATCGTTTCGGTGGCAGCGTGCACATCGCTCGAGGCGGCGGTTCCTGCCCTCGATAACGGAGAAGGCAGCTTTTTCTTTATAAGTAGGGGAGGCCTTCCCCTTTTACTTCCTCTGCTTATGCATTTTCTTCGACTCTGAGCGATCTGAAGAATATCTGAAGGAAGCCTTTGCAGCGAATCCAGTCTTCGGCCCTTTCCCGTTCAGCGCAAGCCTTTTGTGAGTTCCCCTTCCCTTTTACTTCCTTTGTATCCCGGCCCATTAGGGTTTTTCAATCTAGGGTTTTCCCTTTTTAGAAGGATGGGAGTCTATAGGCATTGGGTGGACACCCCTGAGGCCATGGAGAGTTTCAGGGAGATGTATCGCATCCCTGCAAACGTCAGCACTAGGATAGACGACCCCGACGACATGTTCGACGGTTTCGTGTTTTCCGACGGGTGGATGCCTTTCCCTCTAGTGGCTATAGTCGAGGGAGGGGTCAGGTTTCCAGTCCATCCATTGTTGAGGGCGTGCTTATCAACATGGCACCTCAGCCCATGTCAGTTGATGCCGAACGGTTACAAGATAATAATGGGGGCTGTAGAACTCAATAGGATTTTGGGGATTAACCTTGGTGTCCACGACATAGAGGACGCATATGACGTGTGCAAGTCGGCGGGGGATGGCACCTGTTTTTACCTCCGGGGGAGGCCAGGAAGGGAACAATTTGTTACCGAACTGGAGGATTCAGGTCGTCATGCTGGGAACGACCGCCTGTTCGTATCAGGCAATTGGGAGTTCGGGGAGGAGGAGACCGCGGTAGAGAAGCGGTACAAGATACCCCGTCACTTCGGGATTCCTCCAAGTAATGCACCGAACTCCTTTATGCCCTTGTTTCTTCCATTCTTCTTTCATGTTGGATTAAACCCTTTGCGTTTTCGTTTGCGCAGAGGTCGGCCAAAGGAAGAGCGAGGCCGTTAATTCCGGCTGGAGACCAAATAGCGATTGGCAAAGGGCTGTGCGAGGCTACAAGGGCCACAATTCGCGCGCCGCTTGGTCACTCCTTGGCTACGAACCGAGGTACAAGACCTACATCAAGAGGAAATCCGCAGGTGACGCTGCATCTCTTGATCTCGAGGGCCGGAGGAGTTCGGGAGCCGAGGCCACTACATCCCGAGCCGAACCGGAGACCGATCTTCAAGTGATCGTTGATTCTTATTCCTCCCCGAGCCCCGAGGAAAGAAGAATGCCTCCTCGACGTCCTCCTCTCTGTCCACAAAAGATCTGGGAGGTAAATTTTTTGGGAGGGAAGCTGCTGCCCCAATCCCCCTGCCATGGGCAAACAGCAGGCCCCCGTGGGCCAAAGTTCCGCTGGCGCTCCCCCTCCTTCCAGTTCCTCCGTCCAAGAGCGCCCCGCGGAGATCCAGAGGAGGGTCGAAAAGGGATCGAGGCCAGAGAAGCCGAGCTCATCCCCGTCGGGAGCGTCCCGCAGGGGAAGAGAGAGAGGGGGCCCCGGAGAAGCGTCCTCGCACCGAGGGTCCTGCGGAGAAATCCTCGGGAGAGGGACGGAGCAGGCCTCCGGGGTTAGCTTGGCAGCCCCCCGAGAAGGTCCGGCAATATGGAGGCCTTCCCTGCTGCTTGGGCCGGGGAGACCGATAACCGTGGACGATCGCCTTCATGGGAACCCCTCCGTCGCAGCTACATTCGCAGCAGCCTGCGCTCTTCCACAGGACATAGAGAAGCTGCAGCGAATGGAGGATGGGGCGCTGGCGGTCGGTATCATCCAGTCAGGTTTCTCGGTGAGTTTCCGAAACTTCTTGTTTCTTATGAGGCTTTCTCGGTACCTGACCCTTGTCGTCTGCAGATCATTCAACGGGCGAAGGTGTTTATGGACAGAGTCCAGTACCGGGACACCCGGATCGAGAAGCTAGAGGCCGAGAAGAAAAAGATCTCCGAGTCCCTCGAGGGTGCTCGTAAGGGCCTGAAGGAGGAGGAGGAGAAGAACTTCAGTCTCGCCAAAGACCTTGAAGCCGCCGTGAACGAGGTCTGCAAAGCCAAGGAAGAGAGTGCAATTTCGAAAGCGGCGGCAGAGGTCAAGGCGAAGAGGGCGATCCAGCTCGAGGCCGAGCTGGCTGAGGCGAAGGCCGAAGTTGGAAAGAAGGATGCCGAACTGGAGAAAAGGGCAGCCGAATTCGATGTTCTTCTTAAGGAGAAAGCCAGTGTTGAGGCAATGACCCAAACAGAGGTTGATGCTGCCTTTAATGAAGGGGTGGGGGCGGCCACTAAAGATTACGAGGCACAGCTTGAAGTTTTGGGCCCGCGCCTATTCGAGCTTGGGTGTAAGGCTTTGCTAAAGAAGATGGGCGTTCCTGAGGACGACCCCATATACCACGACCTGCCCAAGCTTGAACCCCTGGCCGCCGAGGAAAAGCCTGGTTCCTCCCAAATCTCCAGCAGTGGCTCCAGCATCCGAGGCTCCCTTGAGGTGCCAGTTGCCGAGATTGTCCCTGAAGCTTCTCCTCATGCAGTTCCTCCCGAGAAGGCTTGACTCATTCGTTGTATATTTCTATTTTTGTTAAGATGAATCTGTATAGCTTTTTCTAATGAAATATATATTTTCGCACACATTCCCGCGTCTCGTGTTCGCTGCATCTTTTTGCATTTCTGGAGATATCTTAGTGAATTTTTAAAGAGCTGTATTTTTTTTTTTTTTTTTTTGAATCATGAATTCATACGTCGGGGACCAGGTAGGAATTGTCATGAAATAGGCCTTTCGATTTTCGTTCGTTTTAAGCCGAGAAATGGATGGTCGAAAAGCCAGGCTGGTTTAGGAACCAAGCTTGGGCTGTAGGTACCGTCAACCGGGCTGGGGAAAGCCTGTTTCACATCCGAGTTTGGGTAGCTGGTTTTCATTAACCGGGCTAAAAGAGGACCGGTTCCATAACCGGGTCTGGGCAGCTGGTTTTTGTTAGCTGAAGGAGACTGAAGGAGGAGCTGGTCCATAACCGGTCCGTTACCGGCAGCTGGTTGTTCCATAACCGAGTTAGGCAGCCGTTAACCGAGCTGAAGGAGACTGCTGAGTCTAGGCAAGGAGACTGTTCCATAACCGAGTCTAGGCAGCTGTTTCCGTTAACTCGAGCTGACTGGTTCCATAAACGAGTCTACCGAGTCTACCGGCAGCTGGTCTAGGCAGCTGTTCCGTTTAACCGAGCTGAAGGAGGACTGGTTCCGATAACCGATCTAGGCAGCTGGTTCGTTAAACCGAGCATGAAGGAGAACTGGTTCCAGTAACCGGTCTAGGCAGCTGGTTCGTTAACCGAGGCTGAAGGAGACTGGTTCCATAACCGAGTCTAGGCAGCTGGTTCCGTTAACCGAGCTGA
>QPKB01000009.1:5616577-5636824 GCA_003546025.1 Camphora micrantha | reverse complement strand
AATATATCAGAAAGTCATAACCCGCACGCACTCTCTGCAGGTTAATCCGACGGAACCCACATGAATCGACATAACCATTGTGGGTTATTGTGGATCGGGTTGACCCACATAACTCATAACTAAAACTAAATTGATTAACAATCATCTAAAACATTAACCGTTCACAAAGTTTAAATTCGACCCAAACGGATGCGTTAATTTGTAAAAATATGATAAGATCTGAAAAAACAATCATTAACTTTCTAAATCCTATTGGTGCAAATTAAAACCTATCATGATAGGCAATATGGACAAGCTTTGTTTGGGTTCTGATAAGTATAATGTTAATTTATTTTGTATACGATTTTAAACCAGACATAGGCTTAAGTAACTGATGTTAGGTTGAAGTTTTAGGCCGAGGCATGCGTCATTATGCCATAATTCACAATTCTCTTTGGCTTGTGCCGACATAAGGAAAAATATTGTGGAAACTAGCATGAACTGAGTTGTTGCTTGATTTTTTTATTTTATTTATGTCATATCCATTGTATTCTCTTCATATCCATAATCCTCATACGAGAGAAGAGCATGCAAAAGTATTCTCGAGTAAGTTGACAAAGGGTTTACTTCAGAATAAAGAAAAAGAAGGAATTATTTATACAATGAGTGTAGCATACATTTTTTAAAAATAGTAACTATAGAAATAGAATAACAAAATTAATAAAAATAAAATAAGTTTTTTTTTTTTTTTTATAAAATTAAGTATTGAGTGTAAGTTTTAGCTGTAAGAAAAGAATAAATGGGTTATGTGGGTCACGTGGGTCAAATGTGCTAACCCTAACCCGACCCGTTTAAATGAGGGTTAAAAAAGTTTGACCCGCGGCTGACCCATATATTATGCGGGTCGTGTTGTACGGGTAATGTACAGGTTGAGTCGGGCTAGATTGATTGGTCAAATGGGCTTTTGCCAACTTTATTTCTTTTCCCTCGTCAACCCAAAGTTCTTCAACAAGGGAGTAGAGCATGCTCAGCAACTCGTCATATGTGAGAAAAAAACGAAGTGAAGAAAAAAGTAGAAAACTTTTGTCTTGTTTGGAGGCTTTACTAATGGAATTGAGTAGAGTAAAAATTATTTTGAAGAAAGAATAAAATATAAGTGGGTTATGATAGTATTTTATTTTTAGTTGATTATTATGGAAACTTTTTGACTTTTTGTACTAATTTGTGGAGTTCTTTTTTTTTTTTTTTTGAGGGGGGGGTTTGGACTTTTTTTTGAAAAATATGGTGGGTGGCAGAAATGAGGTTACTTTTTTTACTTTTTTTTTGAAAAATATGGTGAAAATTTTGAATTGAAGTATTTTTTATGGGACCTTTTTTTTAAGAAATTGGGACTTTACCTTACTTGACTCTATTAGTAGAGTTGCCAAACAAATGTGTGGGTTTTTCCATGTAATCACTAATCAATGACACTCTTTTATCGTCCAAATACCGCTCTTCCATAATGAGTGGGATCCACTAATTGAGTGATAACTGATAACACTAATGCAACATCAATGACTTTATCCTTTTGTTTCTTTTCGTTTTTTCCAAGAATGAAAACTTTTTTGTTGATGTACGCGGAAAAGTGATAAGCTCAAATTATAGGTCCATTTTTTTAAGACCAAAAAGTATGAGCAAATGTTACCAGCACAAAGAAGGTGAACACTTGGTATGATTGGAGGGATAGAAATCATCTTGAATGGTCGGTTGATCAATATGTTTGCCCCATGATGAAAATTGAAAGAAGTGTTACACAGCTTCGTGTTGTATGGGGGAAAAATCATATTTCAAAGGGCGTGAGGAATAGGGCTGACATATGGGAAAGGCGCCAGTTCAAATCCACTAACAGTATATTGTCATTCATTTTTTTGGGTAAATTAAAAACTTCATTAAATCAAGGGGATTTTACCAAAAAAAAAAAAAAAAAAACGGATTAGGTGACCACCATACTGAAAAGGTAATTTTAAGTGCCATTGCACCAAATCAATCATTTTTCTTGAAATTGTAATTTTTTTTTAACATTCTCTACTGGGGTCCTTATCGACTTTTTTTTTCTTTTATGTTAAGGTTCCCTAAAGACCTTGCATTCGACCCGTTCATACATTTTAGGGTTTAGAAGCCCGATTTACTCTCTTGTTTGTTTCATTCTTCTTCCGCAGCGTCGACTACGACTCCACATCAGCTGCCAAACATATCCACAATGGTTCTCAGCGGTCCTCCATCGAGCATGGAACTAAGAATTATGAAAAGAGTTTCTAAAAAGTAAAAAATCATGTTTTAGCAAAAGTACAAACTCCACATTTTCATTGGTCTGTCCCTAACAATAGCTTATATACTATAATGTTCTCTACCAAACAACGACATGTGGCTTTAATGGTCTTCTAGAGGTGGGAATATCCTATGGAGAGGAAGCAAGTCGAGGATGGTCGTTTTTTTTTTCAAGAAAAGGGAATGAGGGATGAGTTTCGTGCATTTATAAGCGTACACGTAGGGTCGATAAAGACCCTTCACATTACAAATAAAGGTTGATTGAGACCCTACAAATAAAGTAAATGGGAGTCGACCCTTAACATTACAAATAAAGGTCGATTTAGACCATACAAACAAAATAAATGGGAGTTTTGTGAAGGTTATGATGGACTGTAGGGCCTCAATCGACTCTTAACATTGCAAATGAATGTCGATATGGACCCTAGTAGAGAATGTAAAAAAAAAAAAAAAGGTTTTCGGGCAAAATGACTCATTTGGTGCAAAGGCACTTAAAATTACCTTTTCGATATGGTGGCCACCTAATCTGTTTATTCCAGTTAAATCCCCTTAAATCAAAACTTATAAACTTTAACTTTATACTATAAATACAATACGTACCTCACGGTTGGGTTTGAGCCTGAAATTATTTCACAGAGAGCTATTAAAAACCAAAGAACAACATCTAAGAAAATCATATGATGGCATGTCAAATATGAAAACCCATAGAAAAGATGGTTTTTACTTGCCTAAAGCATCAGGCATTTACAATTGCCAAAAATGTGTTTTTCACGTCTTTGTGAAAAGCTGATAGGTATCTCCAAGGACTTGATTAACACGACTCCAAGGTAATTATACGAAAACAGCCATTAGATAACCTCCCCTTAAAGGAAATAGAACCAAGATAAGTTGCGAAATGAATACTTAGCTATTATCCTAGAAATCCAAACCATATATCTCTATCTCTTGCTTCTCTCATTAACAATTCATCCGTAGTAGAACCAAGAACTGTGCCTTGGAGGTCTTATGTCAGCCCTTGACCCCACCTCTTTAATAATCCTTCTATTGAGCTCATTTGACTTGCATTTCTATTGATTTAATTCTTTGAGTGTTCTAATACAAATAGAAAGGTAGAATTTCTCAATCTCAAGTGTGCCTTTCAAGCATTTTTGTGGAATCGTACCCTCTCACAAAAATCGCGTAGAAATGAACCTTAATCTTGGGGGTCATTTGGATGAAATTTGGTGGAAAGTCTACATTACATGGAGACAGTGCCATGTGAGGTGTGTTTGGATTTTCTTTCATAGCCTATCAATTTTAGATTCTCACCTCACATCGCATGGACCAAATCCATTATGGCATGGCTCACAGATGGTCCCGAAATAGGAACGTAGTTAGGATTTCTTCTAGTGGGGGAAAAGCAGATTGACCATATTATTAGGCCCACTTATGAAAACTCTAAATCAATCAAGAAATGGCCCTCCAGCCCTTCCCTTACTATCTACATAAAACTCACTTTAAGAATTCCTTTTGTTACAAGTAGATCACATGTAAAGTCTAACTCTATAGGGCCTATTTTAGCCAAACTTTAATCAATTTAGCTCATTTCATACATATACCCTACCTTGATTTGGCACCATATCAAGTTTTGATGCCCATCGATTATTTACCCAATATTGGATTGGATCTGATAAAAAAAAGAGATAAACGGGGTTCTATATGCCCGTAGGGATTAGTTATCAGCTGTGCAGAATCAAGTGTTCCTTGGGCTCATGGCCAAAGGCTCCGGGGCAGGACTAGGTGGGAGATACTATGGGTTGTCAAAAAAAAAAAAAAAGACTTTAAGGTTGTTAAATCAAGAGTTAGGATGATTTCAATGTCCTCAGATGCCATCTACACAATGGATATGGTAAAAAGAGAAAAAGAAAAGGAAACATGATAGAAGAGTTCCACGACAATAGGCCACTTATAAAACATTTAAATTATTGAAAAACAATCCACTCATATAGTGTATAGACCTTATCAGATTTCACTCAAATGGCCTAACTTAAGATTGTTAACTTTAAAAAAAAATCCAAAACTTTTTAATAAATAAATTATTATTTTTCATATAGATCAATTTGATTTAGGCCCATATCATATTGAGTTATATTTCTCATAGAGAATTAGAGCATTTGTTTTATAGAGTTTATGTTTTTTCAAAGTATGCCCCACTCAAGAGCATCGGCCTAAAATGACCTACTCTCTAAACATGGTCGGATGTGGGATGAGGCATTTACAATGGATGAGATGAGAATGATGACATTGCAGAGATAGATATGATCATAAGATTCGAGAGCTGCTAGATGCACGCTGAATTTTTCTTTCAACACACGGCTTCTCTCTACACCCACCACTTAATACCAAAATTACTTTCTAGACATTCATATTTCCTAAACTACCTTAACATTTGCTCTCTCAACTTCTCTCTACACTCCCTCTCTCTCTCTCCTAGCTGGCCTTACACCTGCCGCCGGCCCTCCCATTCTCCCTCTTTCTCTCTCCCTATCCTTATCCATGTCCCTCCCTCCCTCTCCCTCTTGTGGCCCGCCTTACGCTTATTGCCCTCTCCTTCTCTCCCTCTCCCAGCCTGCTCTCCCTCTCCCTGCCTACCTCCGCCCGTCGACTCCCTCCCTCCCTCCCTCCCTCTCACTTTCCCTCTCCCCCTCTGGTGGTGTTGCCGAAGGGGACGTGGTGGCTGTGGTAGGGGTGGGGCTTTGGTGATTGAGTATAGAAAGAAGGTGGGGGAGATAGAGACTCTGATACGTGTCCTTTTATGTAATCTACCACATGTGTATATTGGTCATAAAAAATTATTGTGTGTTGAAAGAAAAATTAAGTGTGCATTTAGCTACTCTCTAAGATTCTATCTTTTAGGAAAAGAAAAGGTCAATAATACCCTTATTAAGATAAGAATAACTTTGCTACTCTCTAAAATTAATATAGAAAGTTGAGGAGTGGTGAAAGGGAATAAAATAAAAATGCCTAAGCACACTCCTATATTTTATCAAGATGAAAGGAAAATTGAGTGGGGGAAAGTGCCCTCACTCGATTCCCTCCATCCGTCCCTGTCCTGAAATGCATCCAATTCCAAACACGATTGTATACCCCTCCCATAATGTGCCTGGTGGGGGCTAATCAGTTGTGATGTCTGAGTCAGTGGACCATACTCGTTGTGCTTGTGGAACGTTCAACATAGTGATTGTAGGCCACTAGGTGGCTTTTATTTCAACCAATCACACTGATCAAAAGTAGATTTATCAGTTGGTTGTTTTCGGATGGGAAAAACTAGTTGATAAAGGTGTCAACCTCAATTGTCACCCACCACTTTTTTCTCCTCAACCACGCGGGCCCTTGACCGAGCAAGCATAATTGATACTAGCACAATAACGGGCATGTTTACCAACAAATGCAAAATAAATTATATGATCCATTAAAAAAGTTAAATAATGTAAAATCATTTTCAAACACTTACCGACAATAATTTTGTTTAGATAGAGAATAAAACTTTAAAAAGAGACAAAAACAAGAGAAGATTATGAGAGTACCTATTTTCTCAATCCAATACTCTGTAGAGTAGAAATGGGAGAGGAGAAGTGGCGTATAAGGGAATAAGGTTTGGAATAAAATGAAGTCATTGGAGGGAGTGAAAAGTAGAAAGAAGGCTTAAGTGGTTACAATTACATATTGAAAGTGGGATAAAAAAGTAAGTGAGTTATATAGTATGGGTATAACTTCCGGTCAAAATAAGAAGTTATGGTCAAAATTAACTTCAAAACCCTCCACTTTAATATAGTATAACTTGTGGGCAACATTTCAGAGATATTATATTTAAGTTAACATTCTATTGAGGATGGGAACCGTGTCCAAGATTTCATTTGTTCATCTTCTCTCATTTTCTGCGCTTTTCACAGTGGAATAATGTCTTTATGTCTTTTATGTAAGGCTGCTTAGGATGGCTTCCTCTCTGATAGGTCTATGTATAATTTAAAAAAAATCTTTTTTTATAAAAAAAAAATCTTATACCTAAAGATTTTTTTATTTATTTATGAAAAATCAGCCTTAAACACTGATTGTATTGATTATGAAAATACAGAATTGACAGATTAGTTTGTACTACATTTCTTAATAGGATTATCCCCGTGGGTATATCGTTACCGGTGTAACGATATCATTATCCACCTTACACTCATTTTAATTTGCAAATATCCTGCCAAGTAGTAATGATGTTTTAGTTTCCCCATTTCCGTTTTCAATGAGGCTTGGTTGAATATCGAGAACCAAAGAAGAAATATATGCTTGAAAAGGATAAATGGATCAAGTTCATTAAGATAATACATGTTTAAGGGGTTTTTTGGATAAATGCATAATATAATCTTAACAAGTTTAAATATTGTAAGATTTCATTATCATAGAACAAAATTGGGTCATATTATTATCTTGTGTCACTTATGGTGTTTGGCAATTTTCACAAATTTTAATGTACTTTGAAGTGTTTGGCAATTTATCATAAACTTATTTGATGATATACCGAATAAGAGTTGGAATGAAAGTCATCAATTGAAGCAATGCAAGACCCAAAAATTAGTAATTACATCTGTTAATAATCATGGTAGGACCCATCTATTGTTAAAAAATCACAAGATTAAATGTTGAAACCTTGAGATTGAAGTAATGCTGTTTAATTAAGGTAGGTCCACCAAATGTTGATAGTCATAGTGTAATGCATCTAATGGTGATTATCACAAATGGGCCTATTAAGGGTTTTTTTTTCTTTTTTTTTTTTTTTTTTTTTTGTAAAACCTTATCTAATGTCAGACATCATTGATAAATCCATCTATGAGAAATTATTGTGGGGCCCATTTGATGTTGATAGTCATATTAACACAAGGGGAGCTATCAAATAGTGGGACCCATTTAATAATGATAAACTAATAATTGCAATCACACAATTTAATCTGGGTAATTAATAAGGAACCTGTAACTAATTTTGGTAATATGGAACCCACCTAATGTTGATAATCATGATGAAGGCCCCGTAGTGTAACATTACTAAGACTCACCTAATATTGATAATTAAAAAGGGTTATGTAATTGTGATATGGTTATAGGGCCCCACATTAAATTTGTAAGCATTGTGGGGCCAATCTAATATTGGTAGTCATAATTGCACTCTTATAAGGATCATTGATGTTAGAGCTTATAGTGGGCCACTACAATTAATGGTTGCCCATGAACTCTTTGGTATTTAGAAAAAACCTTGTGACAAAAGATTATTTTATACTACATATCTTTGAAGAATGTAGTATCAATGTTTTTGGAAGGAAAAGAGATATTGTAAGATACTTTCTAAGTTATCTAAATACCTCCTTTTTTTGTGAGTAGATTAACTAGTAGATAATATAACGAAAATTTATGTTTCCAAACACCCTCTAAAGGTTTCTTCTCTTCTCTTCTTCTCAATATATTTTAGTGTTGAGATTTTATGATCTACCAAATTTGGCCCATTGTACTATTGAAGTTAATGGTCTCTTTGCCTTTTTCCGGTTCATGTTGATTTTGTTCTTTCTCTTCCTTTGTCTTACTTTTATGCTTTTTTTTTTTTTTTTTTAATTATCTCATTTCTCCGTTTTAGTTTTGTAACATCCTTCTCTTTTAATTAATGGGCCTAATTCCATGACGGGTGCTTGAATGATCGACTAATCAATGATTCTAATTAAAAAGAAAAAAAATGATATGAAGCCCATTTTTGGATTCTAAAAAAGTTTCGAGGATATTTATAACCAATTTCTTAAGACATATGGTAGACAGTGACATCTCAACGTTGGAATTTTCAAAGAAAAAGAGAATGAACCTTTTAAATTCGTATTATCCAGCCCAATTTGGAAGGAACCTTTTAAACTTGTATTATCCAGACATATTTAATGTGTTTATCCCTTCCATGCATGTATTTCTTCACTTAGTCTTCAATATTTAGAGAACTTATTGAAAACGAAGATTGAGAAACTAAAACATCAGTTCTTTTGGGAAGGATATATGCAAAATGGGTGTCAAGTAGATAATGACGTAGGTATCTAAGTAACGATATGTCACAAGGGTGATTTTGTCAAAAGAAAAGAACTACGCCCTAATCCGTCAATTCTGTGTTTTTCATTATCAATTATCGTAATCATTTCTTAAGGCTAACATTTTCGTAAAAATCCATATACTCAAAGAAAAAATTACTCTAAGTCACAACTATTCACCATCCAGTCAGGATAATTTATGGATTCAAACAAAATTTGTTTAGCTAGAGAAACAAAAAATAGTTTGCTAACTTGCATCATAGAGATGTTTGAAAATGAAGAAGCGACACAAAAGATAGAGGTGGAGAAAACTCTCTATAGGTCAACTTAGTTTTCTCTATTTCTCTATAAAGGCCCTTTAGAATGCTCAATCTTGTTACGAGATCATCTTTTGTGGGAGTAAAATCTATGGTTGAAGAATTTTCTCCTCCAAGCAATGGCATGGAGAGCTCTAATCCCGACCCTCCATAATGCGGGACCCCCTCCTTCCAATTGTATGGATGGGCAAATTTAATTTTCCTCAGCCCTGAAGATCATCTTCCATCTCGAATATCTCTTGTTGTATTTATTACAATTACACGGAAAAAGGTGTCCAAAACTCATGGGTCCACAAAAGAAGATATGAGAAATGTCAACACTTCCATTAATTTATCCTAAATTTTACTTCAATAGTAGAGGATCGCATTTCCAAATTCAGTTTGATATATTACTAATCATATTTCTTCATCCCATTATCAGTAACGTGTTTAATCTAAAGATCAATCCTATTTTTGGTAAATAATAATAATAATAAGGATGGATATGGGTTGGTTCAAGTCTTATAATGGCGTTAATTTTTTATTTAAGAAAACAAAAAAACAATACAAGCCCTAGGATTTGAATCCACATAACCAGGTGCGGCTTATATGTCAAATTTACTAACATCATGCTAATGCGGAAATAATACCAGGATGGATATGGGTTGGTTCAAGTTTTTTTTTTTCATAGGTTATACTAACTGAGTTTTATATATGTATATATATATATATTTAAAAAAAAAGAAAAATGTAGTGGAGAGGCTAGACCAAAATGCGGTCCAAAACATTAATGACAACCATGTGTCCAATGTACTCAGTCTTTCAAAAATAGCAAGTAGAGAGTGAAAATGTAAAGAAGAGGGGGAAAAAGTTATCCTTATTACCATCCCAAAATTGATAACAAGCATTTAAAAATGAAATTACCAAAAAAAGGATAATTATTTCTCTTTTAATTAAAAAAAAGAAGGTAAAGAAGTAAGAATTTATTGTATATTTAAGTATTTTACATGTGATGGCATTTGAAAAGCTTAGATCAAACTAACATGAGTTTTTATTTCAAGTAAAAAAGAGAACTACAAATTCTCGCACATCATGAGAACATCGTGTCTCACAGACTCTATATTTAAATTCCAAACTAAGCACTCATATTTGTACAATAGAACACGAAGAAACATTAGCATTTTGGATATTTAAGTCATATTCAAACCAGAAATTGGGTCACAAGGAGGAAAAAGCATTTTGGATAATCGGTTTTCATGTGGTCATGCAAAGCCTTCTGTTTAGGCTACATGGATTTTGAGTAACTTCCATGAACACCGAAAACGATCTCTTACCTCATTGGTAAGAGGTGTCAGTTCTCACCTAATTATCGAGGGTTTAAATCATCGACCTTATTTCTTCACCGAAGAGTTGCTAATCTCACTTGAGGTCTCCCTTCTTCATCCAAGGGCACTCCCACTCTATCCCTAGTTGTACTCTTAACCTTCTGTCACTTGTAAAGATAAATAGATTGACTAAGCACCGAAAGGGTCGCACTGAAAATTCTCTCAATTTCTCCTGTGTCTTAAGACTCTTATCAAAGCTACGACTACTCTATTTATTTATTTATTTATTTATTATTTCATTTATAGTTGTTGTTTTCCTCTGTTCATCTGAACATATCAGACAATTGCTCAGACCTTTTCAAAGCATCTACAATCATCTCAGGGTCTTCTGAATTCAGTTGGACGTCATCCAGATTTTGTGAGTAGTTCTACTGGGGCCCACTCGGTAGTCATTAAGGGTCAAATTCTTTCATAATCTTAGTCGCACATCCCTACAAGAGCTGTCATAATATATATATATATATATATATATTATTTTTTTTCAGTAACTCTCTGTCTATTTTCAGGGTTTTTTTTTATGACTACTCAGTCTCAACTATTTTGGTGGTTCATTTAATCATTTCAGCTATCTGAATTCATGAGTCTAATTCTGATCGCATGGGACTTTGCTATGAGATGTCTACCTTATTGACTCGCCTATCCTGTACCTCTGATCAGCTTTCAGTCATCTCTTGGACCCCTTTTAAGATTCTACAGTCATCAAAGTCCTGTTCGTGATCTTCCTGGGGGCCCCACTTTGATTAATCGGTTTCATTCGCCTGCTCCCCTGATAGATTCCAGATTCTTTTCACAGCTTTTCTGAATCTCTTGAGTGGAGTTTTGACCATCTGCAGTTCAGCACATTTTCAAGTCTGGTTTTCATAAGAACCGGACAAGTCAGTGGGTACTGATTGGTTTCATCTAGAACTTCGTAATGTGGTACGTAACTACTTCAGATTCCACTGCATTTTAAATTACGTTTGCCCACATATGTTCCTTATAAGTGGTTGAGATAGTTATTAGAATCCTACAATTTGTATCCCAAATTTCGATTCGTATCTATGTAATGAATCCTATTTACAAATGAATCTTAGGATTCAGTTATGAATCCTACTATTCGATACTCGTTCCATTGAATCTTACGATTCAAGCGATTCGATTAAGCAAGAATAGCTATAGCCAATAAGCTAATATTAATAATCGTTTACCTTTTTTCTTTCTTTGTTCTCTCTTTCTTTTATCACTTGTATTTTTAAAAGGTCATGTAGTGAACAAAATCTCGTAAGAATTTTTTACGGTTTTGATAAGATTTTAAAGATGAAGAAAGAACATGCATTTAACTAAAGCATTCGACAATATATATGGTGCTTGTTTATATCTTCTTCTGTTTTTAATCTATTTTGGTTTTTTTTTCTTCATGAACTCTTTTTTTAACTTTAAGAGATATCCTACCGTGTGAGATTGATGGTTTGGATTTTATTTTATTTTTATATTCTGACTTAAAGATAATAACAAAAATTTGATACTTTAAACTTAGTTAACTATTTACACATCATTATTTCATATATATATATATATATATGTAATAATATATGTCATGATGTTCTTGATATGATTGTATGATAGACTTACTTGTTATTATATTATACCTCTATAAATGGAAAAATGGATGGTTATGAATAATTATTTTTTTCTTTTTTTTTTTAATTTTTAATTATTTTTTATTTTTATTAGAAAAATAAAAAAATCTTATGATTCACGATACGATTCACGATTCGATTCGATTCATGGGTATAAACGATTTGTGGTACGATTCCGATTTTGAAAACTATGGTTGACCCGCCCAAAATTACTCTCTTTTATATTCCCTTCCTCTGATTGCTGGCTCTTGTGGGATTTCCTACATATTTTGAGAAGTCTTGGATGGCTGCCGAAATGGATGAAACTCTACTTATTGAATGGGATGAACTTTTTTTTACCATGATGGTTCCTTAAATCATTGTGTCCAGGACAAGGCTACTCAAGCTATTTGGATGGGAAGAAACCTTTTCTCATTGACAAGAAAGATCTTGTCACATAGAACCAAAAAAATTCCGAAGTGGTAACTTGGATTCTTAACTCTATTGGACCCAATATTGAACTATCACTTCAATCCTTCAAGAAGGTGTATAATATGTGGGCTCATCTGAAGAAGTTGTATCAACTATCGAGTAACCAAAGCCTGAAAATTTTATCTTGATACTGCATTACCCAAATATAGCAAGGTGATCAATAGTTCAAGAATACTATGACAGTTTTTTAACACTTAAGACCTATGATGGACAAATACTTCAAAATGGGCAACATATCATGTCATATTGATACTTCACTTTTTATGTGTAAAATCCGTGTCCCTGCCATGTCCACGCCATGTCCCTGCTGTATCGATACTATCTGGGCATCATAGCTTAAGACTGATAGCTAGAAAAGGAGTCAGGCCAAACAACCTAGCCAAATGAGCCCTAGGTTATGGGCTAATGGGCCAGATGCTGAAACTAGCAACCCCCCATCAACTTTCCCATTAATTGGTTATCCCAACTAGCTAAGGGTCAGTTGAAGTAGTTAACTTAATCTGCAATGATTAAGCCCCAAAGCTCAACTTGTACTATGCTTGTAGCTACTTGTAACTATAAATAGATTGACTGAGCATCCAAAGGATTTGAACAAAAAATTTGATCAATTTCTCCTCCTTTCAGCAGAATCATCAAAATTTTATCACTATTATGGGTTTTTAAATTCCAATAAGCAACTTACTGCATAGCACAAATAAAAACGTATAATCATAAATCATTCAAATAGATTGGAGATGTCTTGCACAAAGTCTTAGATAGGCATATTGATAGTATGAGTCTGATTCTAATGATTGTTGTTGTATTTCTCCATCATGTGGGTAGCAATAAAAGTATTGCGCATGTCTTGGATCGTCCATTGAATAATACCCTCAATATGGATCATAACAACCATGGCTCCTCATTGTTGTTTGCTTCCCTCCAACGTCTCTTGACCATATCAGCCCGTATAAGGCCTATTTATCGGCCGATTAGGGGGGCCAATAATGATGTGTAAGTTTCAACTGTATCAGCCATGAAAAAAATCGCTGCTCACATAAATATCAGCCAGTATAAACTGATGTGTGTCGTCACAGCCGGGAGATTTTGGAGGGACCAACAAGCAACACTATGGAGCCGTGGTTACTATGATCTATATAGGCAGTACTACTCAATGGGCAATCCAAGATGAACAACACTTGTTTTTGTACATCACCAAGGAGAAATGCAACAATGACTCAAGCTCATACACATCAATATACCTGTTCAAGACCCTATGCATCATATCTCTAATCTCTATGAATGATTTATGATAATACCTTGTGTCCTGTGATAAACTGCTAATTTGAATTAAGAAATGCATAATAGTGATGAAATTTTGATGGCATTGTTGGATCATTAGCATTTTATTAGTTTCTTAATATAGCTTACCAACATGAATATACGTGGACAAATAGATCACTATTGTTATCTTATAATCATATAGGGCTTGTATGATGATGAGGGGTTCGATATGGCCACCTATCTTAGTTACTAATGAAAAAAATAAATAAATCCTGTTATAAAAAAATAAATTCTAACATTTTCAACTATTTTGATTTTTTTTTGGATATATACATATATTTATATTTTTCACCTCATTTTTAATTCACACTTTAATAATTTGGCTACCAACCGATACACCCATCCAAACTAAAATCTTGATCCTTGTTGATATGTGCGGCAATTTTTTCTATTTATTGGATCAGCCGTGGCTGGTATTTTGATCCTTCCTTACATGCACTATATTTTTATATTACAATATATAGATCTACCAAACTCACTCTCTAATATTTTCTAGAAGTAAATGGTGGACACCGTGGAATCATAGTTTCACCTTAATGCCGTATGAATGAATGCATTTATAAATAAAGTACTGTAATTTGTAGTCTTTGATAGTCAAGCATGCATCTTGAATAATTGGGTTTAGTTTCTACCCTTCCGAGGTTGCATTTAGCTTCATTCATCTCTTCGCTCCCCTTATCTAGTGAAGTATACTAGAGGCTAAAAGGTGAACAAAAATCTCAACATCATACAGTCTATTGTATTGATCAATTCACATATATTTAGGGTTTTTTTATTATAAGGTCTGAAAAACCCTAGAACTGTGTAACATGGAAAATGAAGAAAAAGGTGGAGTTTCTGAGAAGAAATTCTATAGCTGTGTCATCTAAGGTTGGACTACCAGCTCTAAATATTGTTATATTTTTCTAAAAAGAAATTACAAAATGCACCTTGTGAACTTCCTAAAAGTACAAATCAGTGTGTAATTTTTTTTTTTTTGGGTAAGCTATTGTGTGATTAATTTTTACATAGGAGGTCCAAATCTATTTGTTAACATCTTCTTTTGTTTTGAAAACATTGAGGAGCAAATGTTCAAAGCACAAGCTAAAGAATGTGACTTGGTCATTTTTGATAGGGATGTGGATCGCTTAAACTCTTTCATCTTACGAAAATGCTATCTGTCCCAGGTTCTGTCCAGAACCTGGGACAAGTAGCAGGGCTCTTCATCTTATCTCTGCAGGTGGGTCTATTATATGATGAGGTCTCTCTACAGAATGTTCTTGACATGACAAACGATTGGACTGCAGCAGAAAGACAAATGTTGAGGAATGAGGTGTGTAACGGAGTTTTGAATTCTATGGTTATTGCTTTTCCTAAGTAAGAAGCACTATGCATGTCTTTGACTCTTTATGGCATTACTAGTTCTGTGATATAGCTAAAAAAATGAAACAGAAAAAAGAAAAAAAGAAATTAGGGATGGCTGTTAAAGGAGGGGTAAGAAGGTTTTTGCACGGGCTAGGAATGCTCCGAAAAACATGGTGGTCCAATGATTATAGCTGCAGACTTGGATTTAAATTTTCAAACCTGAAAGAATATTAGTAACAGAAAAAAAAAATTGGGGTGTTTTAATCTAGCGAGGAATGTAACTCCAATTGGGATAATAGTGGTACATTGCCAGTACACGTTCATTGCTTAGTGTAGAGGGAAAGGGTGAGAAGTAGGCCAAGGTGACCCCTAATGCCATCATGATGCTAATGCATATATAGGGCATCAGAAAAATAAAATAAAATTGCTGAGCTGATGAAATCAACCTAAAAGGAAGTAAGAATGGATAAAAAACGGATCCAGTGCAATCATCATGTTGGCTAGAAATGTGGTAATGTAACTATTTAGTGTTTTGGATCAGTTATAGACATTTTCAGTTGTTTTTAACTTAAAAGAATTTGATTATGTACTTGTGTTTTGGGTCAGTAATAGACATTCTGTTGTTTTTTATGCTGTTGTCCTATTCATCACTTCACGTAATAAATTAAACAGTTATCAATTTTTAGTGTCAATATATTATAAATCATTCAAACATTAATCCACATAACATGGTAATACTTTAATGCTAAATGAAGCAACAGGTTAATGAGTTAATAGACATGATCATCATTGGGTAGCTTTTTTTATTGGGGTAGATATTTAGATATCGACTATTACTCATCACATTTCACGTTAACACTAACACAACTAAGATACAAATCATCAAATGTGACTTAAAAGTGACTAAATACAATTTCCAGATTGATTAAATAATTTTTTTTAAATAACTACAAACTAATGAATAAGATATAATCTTGGACATGTACTGAATATCTAAGATCAGGTGTTGAATCCTTGGATCCAAGGCCCAAGGCCTTTCCATGGTTGTATTGGTCAGATATTTAAAATAAGTTAAAGATAATTCTTGGATTAATAGAATTCAGTTTTTAAATTATTAGAAGCCGCGAGAAAAAGGAAATAAGGAGGGAATAACCAAAGATCATGTTAAAGCCATGAATCTAAGATATTCCAATGACTATTTTTTTTTTTTGCTAGAGACTAGTTTGAAAATGCATCATGTACTACCTTTTGAAAACAGATTTCGGTATAAAAAATGCATATTATGTAATTAAAAATATAAAATTCATTATAGATTTTGAATCAAGGTTCATATCCATGTATACATCATGTATTCATCTTGTTTTCATAATTCTAAGCTTTCCTAAGGAAAAAAAATCCTCGTTTATACAAAATTGTCCAAACGTCTTCTCCAAATTCCTAGCTTTGACTCAAGATTTCTCCCTTTGTTACTTTTGGTAAGAAAATTCTAACACGTTAGTTTCTTTAGCACTAGATCTATTTTTAGAAGCTTCAAGTAGAAAGACTCTGATTGACGGTAAGAGTTTGAATAAACCTACATGTTTTTATACTGATTTTTGCATTTTTTGGATTCTGGTGAGGATAGTATGGGGTCATGGCATCGTGGATGAACAGTTTGGAAGGATATATGTGCTCTCAGTTAGCCATATAGCTAGATGTCGAGATGACAAACTTTATTAGCGTGAATTGGAGATATTTAGCGGTCAAAGAGCCACACAGTTGTCAATTACATTCCAGCGGGTTTTCAGATCTCATTGGAGTGAGGTGTTTTGGTTTTTCCAATTTCCATTTTGGAAAAGACGCGTGGGATTTTATATATATATATATATATATATATATATTCCCAGATAAAGATACTTGTATTGATCTACTCATATTTATTGCAATCTAAATTAAAGAAGTGTTCCCATTTTATGGGGAAAATGAACACCATTTTAAATGAAACCAAGAAGTAAATTGATTTCATCATCATCAAAGCCTTGTCTCAACTATGTTAGGGTCAGTTACTTGAATTATGTTTCTCTATTCCGATCCATCCCGAGCCAAATCCTTGAATAGGTAGGCAGTCTTCAAATCTATCTTTAACTACTTACATCCATATCCTATTCCGCCTACCCTTTCTCCTTGGTGGTCCATCAACATTCATAGAAAAACCATTTTCTCAACGGTCCCATTGTTGGCCTGCTTTGGACATGTCTAAACTATCTCAAATGAGTATCATAATTCATAACCCTTTTTCTCAACTACTGATTTATCACACCTCTAAATGAGTCTCAAATGAGCAAAAATGGTATATATCATTGAACCTTGTGTAGGTTGTTACGGGAGGGGAACTTCACAATGGGGCCCACCTATTGAGAATAGAAAAAATCACTATACATCATGAACAGCCTCCCCTTCAATGAACTGGCCCTAAAGTTTACTCTTGTAGAAGATGTTCCCGCTACATGATTGAGCATCATCTCATTTTTATCATATGCTCAATCTTATGACAAGATCAACTCTGATTGGAGTAATAATTGGGGAGAGACTTGGTGAATGACTTTCAATGCTACCCTCTCAGTCAGCCATGTCTATCGCAGGCATCATAACCCATCATACAATTATAACCATCTATGCAATGGATTTTCATTAATTAATTATAGGTGGATTGGTTTACATGTGATCAATCCAATGAGGCCTACTTTAATCGGAGAGAACCGTTAATTCTATAATGGATTCTAGGAAATTATCTTTCAAAAAATGTTGGAATATTTTCAAATTTAGGGTGTTTCTTCGGATTTTTTGAAAATAGCTGCACAAAATTACATTACTTGTTAAATGATTAGTAAGGAATCAATAAAAAATGTAGATCCTTGCTCAGCAACTGCATATTGTCTGATATGTTATTCGCTTGCATTCTTCTCAGTTCCATGAAACATGAAGCAACTTATTGTCTGCCTAACAGATTTTTTTTTGTTTTTTATTGTAATAGGTACCCAAGACTGGTCTGAAGACACCATTTCGAGATGGGTTGCTTAAACATGTTGCTGAAGATGTTTTGAAGTTGGCTAAGGTCATTGGCCGTGCTTTTTCATTCACAAAAAAGTTGGAAAATGCATGCTACATTGCCATCTGACAGTTTTTGCGTATAATGCTGTTGTAGGATGGCTTGGAAAGAAGAGGATACAAGGAATCTGGATTTTTGAAAGAAGCTGCGGAGGTTGTTAGAACAGGTAATACTATTATAAGCAAGCACAGCTTTTCTTGAAATTTGACTGCGGGGAGTGGGGGGGCCGGCTTGGCTTGGCTTGGCTTAGGATAAGGTAAGCTCAGATAAGCTCAAGTGTATGGTGGGGCCCAGCTGGGGACCCACATGGGGATGGGGAGGGTATTTTAAGGACTCCTCACGACCTCTTCTTTGCAAAAAACTAGCCCCAACCGTGGTTTCTATCATCTCCATCTGACTCCCAAAATTTTAATGATCAACAGTCCATTCGGATCAGTACACAATCGATCCAACCGTCCAGTAAATTTGGCTAGAAAGTTACTCTAGCTTCTAGAAATACACACCGTATGGACAAATTCCACCGTTCTTTCTATAATCAATTGCCCATGAACGAAACAGTAATGATTTGTTGAAATGAAATAGGGAGAATGTGACTTGTTTATGCTTTGAGTGTGGATTGATCCATTCATGGGCTAAGTTTCTAATCGATGTCTGTATTAATGGCAGGAGTGACACCTGCTGAGAAGCTTTTGGATCTGTACCATGGGAAGTGGGGATGTAGTGTGGATCCCGTCTACGAAGAGCTGCTTTATTGAGCTGCATGTGAATTTATCCCTAGTGAACATCTATTCATTCTCAAGTAAGGCTCCCCTTCGATTCAGGGGACTATTTGACAGGAGCCCTTAGTACAGTTGGAAGGTGCTCTTTGCTGCAACCAATATGACCGTGGGTTCGACTCAGCTTACTTTTTGAGGTAAAATAACAGTGAATAGTACTACAATAATCTTTGACAAAACCTTTCTTTGTGTCATAATAGAAATGGGTGGTATAATGTTGTTCTTGTGATTACTTCTATGGAGTATAAGATTGCTATAGATGCATTTGCTTCTATATTCTATTATGAGGATGATAATTGATGATGAGCAATTTTTTACATGCATTCTATACTTGAGACATAATTATTAAGTGATTTTTAACTTGCCTGGTGGACGCAGAGTCCCCCATTAAACCCAAAGCTGTAAAAGGCCAAGCCTCGGTTCTGGTCTGAGCTGGTTATTTAACGTGGATAATCCATGTTCGGGAACATGGTCAGTGGTGTAAACTGATTATTTTGCTGTGGATAATCGAGTGGCTTGGAAAATCTGTGCATGATCCACACAATTGTTAGAATTGATAATCAACTCACTGTATTGTAATCTTCCGTTCATTTTACTTGCTGTCTCTTGGAAGGAGAAGAAGAGTAGTCGAGGTACACCCAGTTGTGGCCTTTGGGAGGGGCATTGGTCATGGATGGGTCCCTAAAATGGTTTCAATTAATCAGTGGACCATCGTTCCTTAGAAAGGTATCTTTGATTTCCCTTTCTTCTCATGCTTTTCCAGCATCACAGAGATGCAAAACCAAAGGCATAGCTCCTAAAAAAACCAGAGCTTGGTCGCTTAATTACTAAGTAAAACTAAGGTTGGTCGGCAGGTCATAGTTCAATTGGTCAGCTTGGGTCGGCTTTAGATACTTTATTATGAAAATTATGGAGAAAGTGTAGATTTAGAGGGTCATTGGGGAGAAACTCTATTAAAGGAGAATCCACATGGAGAAAATGCCATGTGCAGTGTGCTTCCATCATTCGTCATGTTCAGATGTTGGATCTTACTCCATCATATGAAACCGAGACCAATGGATTTTTTGACACTTTCAGGAGGACCATATTTGTTTGCTGCAGGATTTATTTAGGCACCATTCTGCAGCAGATCCCTTGCATTGGGCTGGATGTGACCACATACCTTTTTTTTTCTCTTCCTTTTGGCCTTTGGCATTCCTTTGTATTCTTTTGGATGCTGTTTTCGACGCCTTGTTTCTCCTCTCTCCCTTTTCTATAAGTCTTTGCAACTTAGCAGAAAAAAAGACATTTTTTTGAATTTTCAGATTCAGATACTTTTAAACCACTCTGAATGCAGTGCAGCCGTGTTCAAAAGATCCAAGTAGCAGCCAGGTTTTGCCATTGTTCTTCAGCACTAGTCTGTATGTATGTGAAACTCATGTTTTGTTGATCTAGACAACTGATTTAATGCATACCCAATTAGGTAGATGAAAATTGTTTGAAACAAGACCCAACTCGAGAATTCTTAACTTGCAATCCAATTTTCTACAAGATCATGAATCAAGCTGGGCCCCTCATGTCCATGATCAATGGTTTATCC
>QPKB01000009.1:5551480-5615886 GCA_003546025.1 Camphora micrantha | reverse complement strand
TAAAACTAAGGTTGGTCGGCAGGTCATAGTTCAATTGGTCAGCTTGGGTCGGATTTTTTGACACTTTCAGGAGTACCATATTTGTTTGCTGCTGGATTTTTTTTGGCACCATTCTGCAGCAGATCCCTTTCCTTTTTTGTTTTCTTCCTTTTTGGCCTTTGGCATTCCTTCGTATTCTTTTGGATGCTGTTTTCGACGCCTTGTATCTCCTCTCTCCCTTTTCTATAAATCTTTGCAACTTAGCAGAAGAAAAGACATTTTTTGAAATTTCAGATTCAGACACTTTTAAACCACTCTGAATGCAGTGCAGCCGTGTTCAAAAGATCCAAGTAGCAGCCAGGTTTTGCCATTGTTCTTCAGCACTAGTCTGTATGTATGTGAAACTCATGTTTTGTTGATCTAGACAACTGATTTAATGCATACCCAATTAGGTAGATGAAAATTGTTTGAAACAAGACCCAACTCGAGAATTCTTAACTTGCAATCCAATTTTCTACAAGATCATGAATCAAGCTGGGCCCCTCATGTCCATGATCAATGGTTTATCCATTTTGCTGTGGATAATCGAGTGGCTTGGAAAATCTGTGCATGATCCATACAATTGTTGGAATTGATAATCAACTCACTGTATTGTAATCATTCGTTCATTTTACTTGCTATGTCTTGGAAGGTGAAGAGTAGTCGAGGCACACCCAGATGTGGTCTTGGGGAGGGGCATTGGTCATGGATAGGGCCCTAAAATGGTTTCAATTGATCAGTGGACCATAGTTCCTTAGAAAGGCATCTTTGATTTCCCTTCTCATGCTTTTCCAGCATCACAAAGATGCAAAACCAAAGGCATAGCTCCAAAAAAAAAAAAAAAAAACCAGAGCTTGGTCGCTTAATTACTAAGTAAAACTAAGGTTGGTCGGCAGGTCATAGTTCGGGTCATTGGGGAGAAACTCTATTAAAGGAGAATCCACATGGAGAAAATGACATGTGCAGTGTGCTTCCATCATTCGTCATTTTCAGATGTTGGACTATACACCATCATATGAAATCGAGACCAATGGATTTTTTTTTGACACTTTCAGGAGTACCATATTTGTTTGCTGCAGGATTTATTTCGGCACCATTCTGCAGCAGATCCCTTGCATTCGGCTGGATGTGACCACATACCTTTTTTTTTTCCTTCCTTCTGGCCTTTGGCATTCCCTTGTATTCTTCTTTTTCTATGAATCTTTGCAACTTAGCAGAAAAAAGAAGACATTTTTTGAATTTTCAGATTCAGATACTTTTAAACCACTATGAATGCAGTGCAGCCTTGTTCAAAAGATCCAAGTAGCAGCCAGGTTTTGCCATTGCTCTTCAGCACTTGTCTGTATGTATGTGAAACTCATGTTTTGTTGATAAATAGACAGTTGATTTAATGCATACCCAATTAGGTAGACGAAAATTGTTTGAAACAAGACCCAACTCGAGAATTCTTAACTTGCAATCCAATTTTCTACAAGATCATGAATCAAGCTGGGCCCCACATGTCCATGATCAATGATTTATCCATTGCAAGGATGACCCACAATTCTCATAAGTATATAAAGGCGGTTGACTAGTCGACACAATACACATCAGCACACATCCAACGAGTATTATCAAGATGAGATAATTATGAACTAGTGCAAAACTTTGCGAGATGATCCAAAGCAGTTAAGTGAATCCATTATCAGATCGACACAGGCCAGCTTCGTAATTCAAAGTTAAAAAAAAAAAACAGAAATTCTATGCAACCTTTTCTTTTAAAGGTAAGGTACTCACACACCCAACCCACACGCACTCACCCAAGTCTCTCATCATCAGCGGTACAGCAAGGAATTGATCTCCAATTGTTCCTATGGAAGTGCGGTTCCTCACCAATTGAGCTACCAACTGATGTGCTAATTTATACAAGTCTCATCACACGAAAGAGACCTCAATGCAGTACTTTCATCATCATCATCATCATCATCCACGACGACGACGGCTAATGAAAAAAAGTATTATCTAACATCATCACAAGTTCTTATTAAAATAAGACATGAAAAATAACAATGGCTGAAAATAATAATAATAAAGTGATCGAGTGGCTAGCTGCATGTCTACATTGAATACACAACCCTTACATTTGAACGGATTGTGAGTATATATATTCCACATGATTACATACAGAAATGTATATACATGCTACCACTCAGAAATGTTAAGAGAGGGGCTTTTTGTTTTTTGTTAAGATAGGTAAGAATATATTAACTTCCCTCAAAACAGGGCAGTGAAAACCCCCCCTTCATACAAAAGTAGAGCTTTTCATTGGTTTTGGAAGGCTGACTTAAAGACCAATGTCCATGATCTAATCATCATAATACCAAAACATCAATACGAGTTGCCCATGACAAGCTTTCTTAGGATATGAATTTTCCACTAATATTTCATCTCATCAGCACTCTCCATGACTAAATCATGGGCCCCACTTGAAGATAATCAAGTCATTAGGATTACATCCATGGTCTATATAATTTCCTCACATACATAAGGTAAAAATAGAGAATCATTTAAGTTTCAAACAACTGAATAAGAACAAATCAAAGATAACAAGCAAGATCCACACAGTACAACTACAACAGTAAATTCATAGTTAAACCAAAGCCAAATAAAGAAACTCAAAAAATACAACCATAAGTTCAAACAACATCATGAAGGAATTTTTTTTTTGTTTTTGTTTTTGTTTTTGTTTTTGTTTTTGAACTCCATGAATTGCCCAGACGAATAAGAAGGTGCAAAGATCCCTACTATGCTTTATCTGACTCCAACTATTCATACCTGAAAAGAGAAAAATCATTAGTGCTCCTAAATTGGGGAAAGAATTCAAACATGTAGCTTGATAACTATAAACCAAGCCAAGGATTGGAGAGTCGCGTAATCTTTTATTTAAACTATAAATGCATGCATGTAGACAAGGTGTAATTCTTGTGACTCTTTCAAGCCACCCAAGCTATCCTTCGCCCCTCACCTCATATAATTCACATTTCACTTCTTGAAAAACCATTTGGTGGAACTCATATGACCA
Source organism: Camphora micrantha (assembly GCA_003546025.1). Classification (NCBI taxonomy): domain Eukaryota; kingdom Viridiplantae; phylum Streptophyta; class Magnoliopsida; order Laurales; family Lauraceae; genus Camphora; species Camphora micrantha. Next base: position 5,612,807 of record QPKB01000009.1, on the reverse strand, counting down.
TGAGCATTTAATTTTTGTGTATTTGAATGCAAACAAACAGGCCTTAAGAGAAAAAAAAAAAAAAAAAAAGGATTATTTACAAAAAAATCTTTGCTGCTTTTACTGGGAAAGACGCGAGCTTGGGGTTTGGAAACACAAAAAATGGGTGTGCCATAGCTCAAGCATTCTGAGTTTTTAAAGTGAGTGAGTACTTTATCCACCAAGCCATGATCTACTTCATATGAGTAATTTATTGCAGTTTACATGAAAAAATAACAATAATCATTGGAAAGTTCTCCTATTATCAATTTTTACTAGTATCAATTTTGTCGTTTATAGTTTATACATATTAGCCTACTTATGTCAATCATATCTCTTCGCAGAAGTCATTATAAGATTTTATCACAATAAGTTTGGTTAACAAATAATCATCAAAGTTTGAGCGACTAAAATCAAGGGCATGGATCAGTCATCCCTAATACACTTACTCCCTCATCCATCTTGTCTTCCTGTTGTGATGATTCCAACCTCCAGGAGAGATGCATGCATAAAAGGTGGCAAATGATATACCACAAGTGAAGAGTTGCAATTATTCCATGAGTGACAAAATTGATGAATTGAAATTAAAAAAAAACAACTGATTTTATCTTAGATTTTTAGTACTTTAATTTACAACATCAAAAGAATGAAATAAAATAAAATAATGGTGTATAGAAGTAGGAATGGACGTATATCAATACACTCAATCTACAAGCCAATGCACCTTGCTCTAAAGTCACAAAAAAAAAACCTTAGTTGCTTGTTCTTTAAAAAAAAAAAAAAAAAAAAAAATCACTCTAACCTATTGAAAATTGCACAAAATATGTTTGGTTTAAAACAACAACTTATATCAGTCTAAGGCCATACAAAAAGAGTTAGCGTTTTCTTTTTCTTTTTTTTTTCTTTTTTGATGAAGTGGCTATATTTGAGGTCTTTGATCCAAAAGAATTATTCCCCCAGGCGGCGCTCGCTAAAACCACACAAATACACACCGGGCAAATCAGAGGTGGGTTTCACAAAATGAGGTGGACGATAATTAATAAATTGAAATTTCTAAGTTCTCCCCTTTTTGAAATTTTTAGACACTTCTTTGAATTTTTAAATCTTTAAAGAATCACAGTTATAGCCTGATAGGGGACTTATATAGATATATATTACCAATACGGTTGTATGCTTCAATTTTTCACCAATTTGACATGAGACGTCTGATGCCAATGCTCGAGCCCATGTCAATGACTCAGTTTGTGCCTTGACGAGTGAAGTCAACAACGAAGAGACATGCCAAGTTGGTGAGCTATGAGCAAATAAAAAATTAAGAAAATATAATATAATAAAATTAAAATTAAAAGAACACAAGAACCAAGAAGGGAAAGCATTCCGTGATTAAATTCAAGAAACAATTTTTATCTTATAAAATACTTCAATACTCAGCGAGTCATGTGACTCAGTTTGCTCCACCTTAATTAGTGATTTAAGCCGAGTCTTTTGACGTGTTTTAACTATGTCAATGACTGGGCAGCTTGATGGGTGAAGTGAACTTGGCCACAATTCATCAAATTGGGAAACTAAGATTACAAAAATTAACACCAAGTCGATACTGCAGAAATCAAAAGTAAACACCACAAAGATCAAACCAGAGGAAAAGAATAAACAAATAAATAATGTTCATTGGATGAAGCTCAAATACCTGTAATTCTTTATGAAACTTGAAATGACACAGCCCAAACTTCACCTAAAAAGAAAAGAATGGTAAGCAAGATGAAGATTATAAGGACTCAATTAAATAGAAAGAGGGGGTGATAATAATCCATTGAATTACAATCAATGGCCAGGTTCAAAACCAATTCAAAACAAACACTTGAAAAGAAGGAAGCAAAAATAAAACCAAAGCCAAATTGAGGCCCTTACGATAATTGCAAACCGCCCATTAGCTATACTGCCTGGTAGGACTTAGCAAAATTACCCCAGTTCATATTGGTCACTTTTTGCATCCTGAGAAATAAACATTCAATCTTTAACTATGAAGAGGATGGTCAACCATTACAAAGTTTTCTCTTACACCCATACTAGGTAATCTGCTATCTTACAATGACTATCCTCATAATCTCCTCTTCAATGTAGTACATTCTTCTTGTGATATCATAAGTTACATGCTGGTCCCTTCTACTTCCTACTGCAGCATTTCTATTAGCATGGCTTCCCCTCTCATGCTCTGTTCTACCAGAAACTACAGTTGGGCGAAGGAGAAACAAGAAAAAGAACCATGAGCAGTTTCTGCACTCTGCCGAATTCTGTTTCTGTCTCAAACATACAAGAGGTAAATATAGAAAACTCAGCTAAGTGTCAAACAAGTGAACGGTAAGAAAATTAAGGCCACCTCAAGATCCACACAATACAATACAACCACAACAATCGATAGTAGTTCAACGAAAATCAAAGAAAAACTCATCCCAGAGAATGCAATCATAAATTCAAACAACACCATGAAGGAAGTTGACATGACCCACTACCATTACGGAGTTGCCAATATCCCTATAATTCTTTATCAAACTCCTAGAATCTACACATGCAAAGAGAAGAATCACAAGTACTCCTAAATTATGTAAAGAACTCAAAACTTATAGCTTGTCAACAAAGACAAAGCGAAGAGTGAGAAGTTAAGTAATCTTTTAGTTAAAAATATATATAGTGGGATTCTTGGGACTTTGTCAAGCCACCAAATTTCTCTGCTGAGTCTTTGGCATGTTAGGGTAGTGCTAATGGCCAGTATTTCCAGGGTGAAGATGAAAATACCTCCAAGACTTTATTAAACTTCAAATGCCACAATTCACCTATAAAGAAAAGAATGGTAAGCAAAAAGAAAATTAAAAAGATTCAATTAAATAGAGAGAAAGTGTGGGATAATCATCCATTAATTCATTACAATCAAAGGCCACATGATAAAAAAAATACACTTGGAAAGTAAAAAAAAAAAAAAAAAAAACCAAATTGGGGACAATAGGGTAATTGCTCCACACCACTTGTTGTTTATTTTAATTGCATTTGATTCTAATCCAATTATCAGAAATGTCTAACAGAAGCATGGGTCGGTCAGTCTAAAAAAAATGTCTAACAGAAGCATCGTTCAGTCCAAAAAAAAAAGTCTGACAAAAGCATGGGTCAGGCCAGCTCAGATTCCTCAGACGCAGCTGACAAAACCCCAAGGCCTTTTTTCTTACACGGCACCCAAATATATAGAATGACGACTTTGCATGATATATAGATAAGAAATCTAATAAGGATGAGTACTTGCTGGGATCGACAGGATCAACTAAACCATGATAAGTGTGCTTCTAAAAAAAAAAAAAAAAAAAAAAAAGAAAAACGCACAAGAGAGAGGACTGAAGAAGATTATACTTATGGAATGAAATTTGTTGATGGAGATGAAGATTCACTCACCTGGTTTCCCTCATGATCCGGATGTGATTTGATGATGATGATGACGACCATCCATGATCATATATATAGAGTAGGAGGAGGTGGAGCCTTCAACGAGTGCAATAATAGATGCGGACGCGGATGCTAGTCACTGCTCTCCTCGCCTTCGCTGTCGCTTGTGTCACTTTCTTCACCAATGAAAATGTCTGGAACATAGGCTACCTTATGCCACTCCTGCTCCTTTTTGCATTGTAGTTTTCTTTTCAAAAGAGGGCATCCTCTTATGCGCAACACTTCAACATTTCTGAGGCGTTGCAGCTCCTCTGGCAAGGACGTCATACCTCGGCAATCTTCAATACATAAAGATTTAAGCAACGTGAGGTCTCCCACCCACTCTGGCAAAGACCTCATATCAGGGCATTTGGAAATCGCTAAATCAGTGAGCGATGGGAGGGTTTTAATGGACTCTGGCAAAGACCTCATACCGGGGCAATTTTCAATCCATAAATCAACGAGTGATGTAAGGTTTTTTGCAGACTCTAGCAACTTCATCATAACTGGTTCTGGACACCCTAAGATGGTAAAAAACTGAAGCGATTTGAGATTTTCCAAAGAAACTAGAGAAGACCACACCTTTGGAGACTCTGCGATTGAAAGGTCGGTGAGGTTTTGCAACATATCAGCTGATAATGACTCTATATTTTTACAAGAGTCGATTTCCAATCTCCTAAGAGAGGGCAAGACAATCCCATCTCCTGGAAGTGACGTTTGCTTCTCACACGAATTTTTAATCTTCAACACCTTGAGAGAGTTTAGAGGAGGAGACCGCTGCTGTTGCAATTCATTGGGCAACGATAGCACCAGATCATTACACCCTTCAACAGTTAATTCACTGAGATCGAGGAGATTCTCCAACTGATTTGACAGAGAAGTTAATTTTGGGCAATTTATGATCTTCAATTTGTATAGGTCGGTATGGTTTCGCCCTAATTCTTCAGGTAAATGATTGACCTCTGGTAACCCTGTGATAGAGAGCTCGGAACATGAAGTGTAGTTGGCCACTGATCCTAACAACATTTCATTGCTTTCAGATATTTTTAATTTTCCAAGTGAAGGAAGAAGATGGGGCAAGCAGACCATCCTAGGGCAATTTTGGACAACCAATTCAGAGAGCCAAGGGAAGACCACTTGTTCTTCATCATCATCTGCTTCTTGTCGTAACCGTCTTTCCAACTTAGGCATATTGGTGAGCTTTGGACAATTAGAGATGCTCAAAGTAGAAAGGGAATGTAAGATCACTAGCTCGTGATCATCTGCTTCATGTAAGGACCATATTTCTAAATTAGGCATCTCGTCGATCCTGACTTCTTCCAATGACTCGGATGTGGGCATCTCTATCATATCCCAACTCATTCCTCCAATCTGGAGACTCTCAATACTTGGAAGAAGAGGAAGCCTTGGCGGTTGTGTTAGTTTTGGACAATTATGGATTCTCAAAGTACAGAGACATTTGAAGATCACTCGCTCATCTCTTTCTCTCCCCTGCTCATCACCATTGCCATCTTCTTGTTGAGATGACCATCCCTCCAAATTAGGCATATTCCCGAGATCAAGGTAATTCAGGGATGGGAATAGATCTTTGTAGTTGCGGCTTCCATCAAATTCAACAATGTATTTAACAGCATCCATTGTGTCAATCTCAAGTGATACAAGGAAAGGTAGCTGCCCAAGAGGTGGAAGGTGTTCACATCTATTGCAACCCGACAGTGATATTTTAACTAGATTTGTAAGCTTTTTGGTCATCCAACTTGGAAATCCTGGACCCATGTACTTCTCAACAACTAGCATTTTTAGGTTTAAGTGGGGTTCGAGATTGTCAAACACTTCCACTGCATTCTCTTCTGTTGAAATTGTTTCATCACCAGACCAGGATAAATGCAAAGAATTGACATGTTGCTTCTTCTTTAAATCTGCTTCGCGAGCAATTGCACCATTTCTTATATTATCAAGTCCTTTAATCGAGATATGCCCCCGAAGCTGATTCAAACCTCTTAACTCTTCTATTCCAGCTTCACTCTCTTTACAAACAACAAGTCGAGGCAACGTTCTAAGATGAGTTAACTCTCCAATCCCTTTTGGTAAGGGAAAATCATCACCTCGATCAAATTCAATATGTCTAAGGCTAATCATTCTCTTCATATTCTTTGGCAATTTCTTAAGGGGAATGTGGAGGACTTTCAGTGTTTGTAAGCTATGCAAGTTGCAAATGGTCTCAGGTAGTTCTGTAATCCATGTATATGAGATGTCAAGGTACCTAAGATGTCTCAACTTATCTATTGAATTTGGCAAGCAGTATATGTTTGAATGACATAATTCCAATACCCTTAGGTACCTCAAACTAAGGAAAGCATTAGTATCAACAAAACGATTTGGAAGAAAGAATGAACGCAGTTTCTTACAGTTCTTCAGTGCCTTCAAGTTCTTTGGTTCTCTTACCCATTCACCATCCCACAATGCTAAATGACGAGTTTCTCTGGGAATAGTGTCGATGGAAGCCTTCACAATAAAGCATTCTTTTTCAACAACAGATTTGAGAAGATCATGTATAAGGTCATGCATCTTATACAACTCCTCATTGAAGTCATTAGTTTCCACGTCAACCTGAAACAAGGACCTCTGCAACAATTCCTTGAAAAAACCTTCACCTTTTTCTTCTAGGAGTTCGTTTTCTTCGTTTGAATGAATGAAGCCTTGAGCGATCCATTGTTTGACTAGACTATCTTTATCAATTAAATCTCCTTTAGGAATTACAGCACAATATGCAAAGCATTGCTTCAAAGATGATGTCAAATGATCATAGCTAAGTCTTAATATGGATAAAACTCCTCCATCACTATCTTGTGGCTTCCAAAATTCACTATTTTTCACATATTCCCACTCACTTTCAGTCTTTTTCGAAGACATCAAACCTCCCAAAGTTTTCACTGCCAGAGGGAGACCACCACACTTCCCTACCATTTCCTTTCCAATTGATAACAAATTTTGCGGTAGGTTTTGCTCTGGGTTTACCAATTTCTCAAAGAAACTCCAAGAATCCCCGGTCGACAGTATTCCCAAGTAATGTGTTGGAAGTGTCCGCATAATTCCTGCAACTTGATCATCACGAGAGGTTACTAATACTTTGCTTCCCATAGAGCCACATGCCAGCCATGTTTTAAGTCGATACCATTTCTCAAAGAATTGATCATCCGGGACATCATTCCAGACATCATCCAGAACAAGTAAATATCTCTTCCCATCCAGTTTTTCTTGAAGGCGAGTTTGTAATAGATCCATGCTCAATTGCTCAGTTTTTCCCTTAATTGCAGATTGTAAAATCTCTTTTAGAAGCCTTCGCACATCAAAATCCTCTGAGACATAAACCCACATCCTCAAGTCAAAATGAGTCTTCACACTTTCATCATTATATACCAATTGAGCCAGTGTGGTCTTGCCCACTCCCCCCATACCGACAATAGGAATGATAGAGAGGACAGATTCATTTCCAGAGTGGATTAATGAATATGTTAGAAAATTTTTCTCATTGTCCCTCCCATAAACTGATGACTCATTCACTAAGGAGTCAGTTTCTCTTGTGCTTGGGATAAAAGGCTGGCTTTGTACATCTCTCTCCTTGAATTGGTAACGTTCTCTCTCTTTGGCAATGTCATCAAATTGTTCCATCAGTTCTTGCATCTTAGTTTTCATCTTGTGATTAGATATAAGTGGGTTGGAAGTCGAAAGCAATTTGCGTACCTTTTTTCCCACGCCATCTTGATACTCAACCTCCTTCCGTCGTGCTTTGACTACCAACTTATCAACAAGATCTTTTGCATCGTAAGCAGCATCTTTAAGCTTTCGAAGCCAATCTTTCACCGCCATCTCGTCCACTTGTCGCCTTTCTGCATCTTGAAGCACAGCTTTAATCGCTGATAGATTGCTTTCAAGCTTTCGTTTCTCCTTCTCCCCGCCCAACAGAGACCCAAGTGCAGTTTGGATACTGGAGCTCAACTTATTAAGCAACACTTTCAAGACGCTAGAGAGAACTGCTTCTGCTGCCATATTGTCTTCTCTGAGTATAAACGAAGTGCAAAACTGAAAATAGCAAGAGTTGGATATTGTATATCTGAACAGATGTATGGATTGACTTTATTAGTCGATTGCAATTGGAAAATCAAACACTTTCAGTAAAGACTATTTCTTCGACCACCAGAGGGTGATGAAAGTTATTGCTTTAGCTCGTTGCATTCTTTACTTTTAAAGCATCAAAAGGAAAGAAGGAATAAACACTAATTGAATTGAGAGGAGGAGATGCCGTTGCTTTAATAAAAGTATAATATAAAGTAGATGCTCGCTGGTTATTGCTCCAGGACCCATTTAAAGCAACCAAAGAGAAGAGAAAGAAACGAATGATTGAACTGGGCGAAGCAGAGGGTCTGCCTCTCATAAAAAAACATAAAGCAGATGCTTTCCAGCTATTGCTTTATTTTGCAGCCAACAGACATAAACCGTATTTCATTAAATTGGGATGACAGTGAGAGGAGCAAATTAAAACGGTAACATCAGATAGTGGAGTAGAGTTTTAAATTGCTCTTCATGTATTCTTTTATATATATATATATATATATATATATATATATATATATATATATATATATGAGTGCTGCTCTCCTTAACTACAGCCCTCATTATTCTCAGCTACAGTCCATTTGGAGGGAAAGGAATAATAGGATTTTTAAGGATGACTTCTCTTCCCTACCGTTGTTGATTGATAGAATAACTATGATGATCGCTAAGTGGACTTCGATCAGAAAAGAGTGCTTCAATTTTACTCTTAATGATATCCTTCTAAATTGGGAAGCATGCATGGGTTGCAAATTGAGTAGAGTGAGGAGAGTTGTTCATTGGTCTCCACCCTCTTCTGGTGTTTTGAAGTTTAATGTGGATGGTGCTGCGAGAGGTAAACCAGGGTTGGTGGGAATTGGAGGTGTTCTTCGGAATAGCAAAGGGGAGGTCTTGTTTATGTTTTCAAAGCATGTGGGTGTTTGTGATTCTAATGAAGCAAAGGTTTTGGCTATTTTGGAAGCCCTTCGATGCTTTTCAAGACGATTCCAAGGTGATCTTATGGTGGAGAGTGATTCTTCTAATGCGATTGCTTGGGTGTCTAATAGGAAGCCTTTTCCTTGGAAATTTCAATTCCTCTTTAATGAAATTCGATCTTTCACTACTACCATTAATGTTGTCTTTCATCACGAGCTTAGATCAGCCAACAATATGGCTGATGCTTTAGCCAAGCAAGGGGTGGAGAGAAGCTATCCTTGGGAGGGTTTTATTATGTAATTGGGGTTGGGTAGGGTTCATTGCTCTTGTACCCTTTAGTTTATTTTTCTTTTCTCCTTCTTTCTTGTATTCTTACCCCTTTTGTTGTTTTTCTTTTTGTATTATTTCCTTCTTCTTATAATGAAAGTTTCAGTTACCGATAAAAAAAAAAAAATTATTCTCAGCTGCAAGCACGCAAGAGGCGACTCTCGTAAACTTATATGAAAGGTCCTGTTTCAGATTGGTTTCAATTGAGAAATCAGCATCAATTACCTCCATTTATTTTGACCCACATTAATTTACTTTGACCTCATAAGCCACGTCAGCATGATTGGGTTTTCATTTCACCTTCCTCAACTTATCTTCTTCCAAAAACCGAAAACCCACGCCCCCCTCTCTCAATGCTTTCTCTCAATCTTTCCACTCCTGCTCTATTTCTTCTCTGTTGTTGGTTTTGTCGATTTGGTTGTTTGTGGGTGGGGAAGAGAAGGCAATAGTGCTGCTGACGACATTGAGGAGGATGAAGAGGACGGTGGGGTTGAATATTGGAAGCCCAGATGGACGGTAGAGGTTCTTCCAACATGGTTTGGTTTTTGGGAGAGAGAATGATATGGATATTGGAGCCTTCTCTGTTGTGGGCGTTGCAGAGAGGAGACCTTTTATTCCTTCTCTGCTAGGATTTTTTTTTTTCCTTCGGTTTTCTCTCTCCTTTTCGTATCTGAGGGCATGTGATATATGATACGAGTGTGGAACAACAATAAAAGGAGTCCGGATGTGGCCACGCACTGCATGTTTGGTGGGCCCACTAGGGCTGCACGACCGGAAACCCAGCCTGATTTTTGGACCAGAATCCGGTCGGACAGGATTTCCGGTTGTACTTAAATGGGAGGACTGGACTGGTTTAAAACAGTCCGGTCTGGACCACTTAAGTGGTCCAGATCGATTTAATTTGTTTTTTTTCCCCTAAGCTTTTGTTTTATTTTTTCATTTTCAGCTCACATCTTAAGATAAAAAAAATGTGAATTCATTTAAAAACTTGAACATTACTAACTCACTTAATGATTTTGAACATTGCTAACTTACTTAATTTAAGCACTTTGCAAATGAGTTAACATTGATCACTTATAAAAATCTGAGGATTTGTATTTTTGCTGAACATCTTAGGATTTTTATTTTTTAAGTTTAAAGTTTTGTATTAAAAAATATTTTTTTAAAAATATTTATTATTAATCCAGTCCGGTCCCGTCCAGTCCAGACTGGTTCTTAAAAGGTCTGGACCGGACCGGACCGGATCGGATTTGTACTGTTAAGACCATAAATCTGGTCCGGTCTACAGTCTGGTTCTGTTCAGCTTAGCCTTTAAAATTTATTGGTAATCAATCAAGAATATATCATTTCTTGGGAAACCAATCCAAAACAGGGAAACTCTGTTTGGACCAATCAGGGTGCCACATGGTGAAAGGAAAATTTTTTTTAATTGGAGGAGATCGGATGTCATCTGATTTGACATCCTCTCCCCTATGTGGCACCCCCTGATTGGTCCAAATAGGGTTTCCCTATTTGGTCTAAATAAGGCATCTGGATCCCATTTCTTGGGAAAATAGGCAGACATCTGATGAAGGGTGCTAAAATACGTCCGCTTTTTTTTTTTTTTTTTTACATCAATCGGTATCTGAAATGTTTTGTTTAAGGCCCTTTTCGTGGAATACATCAATGATCAGCAGGAATCTAAGTAGGTAATTTATTTTTAAATTTTTTAGAAGTTCGGATTTGGATATGAAACATTCATGAATCATGATCCATGTATATTCCGACACAAGAATTTAGATGCGGGACTATGACATTTGTGCATAGAAATATGTTAGCAACAAAGTCTCCTGGTAAATCATCAGACATTACCACTGAAGTAACAAGGCAAAACAAATGAGACCCAACCCCTCCTCTTTCCTTTTCTTTCTCTCTCTCACGGACACACACTTCTCTTTTGTGGTCTCTTGGTGTCTGTTGAATTGCCACAAGCAGCGGAAGCTCCTGCCTTCTTACCAGGAGTTGCTATCCCACCATCTGGACTGCCGTACGTCTCTCCCCTTTCCACAATCTCAGTTTCCTTTTTATTGACTCTTAACAGTTTGTTGGTACCTTCTAAGTTTTGAAAACTCTCGAGGTCTTTTGTGTTTATATTGGTACAATCCCTTACTTGTGTATATCTTTTACTTGCAGAATTGCTTTGTAGTTTTAGTCTTACGATAGTAATTTTTTGCATTTTATTTTGGTCTGTATATATATGCATCACAGTCTTTTACAAGTTCATTTGTAGCTTCAGTCTTACAGCACTCATTTGATGTGTTTTTGCTCTCCCATCTTTTTTTTTTTTTACATGTTGTAAGCTATGATGTCCGGATACAGCATGGATACAGCAAGGACACATGATGGACATGGCAGGGATATGGATTTTACACATAAAAAGTGAAGTATCGAATACGATACGACACGATACGTTGTCCATTTTAAAGTATCCGTACATCATAGGTTGTAAGGTTCTTATTTGCATTATGAATGTCATTTGATAATCTAATTTGGTGGTTTTCTATTTGACCAATTTATCAGAGTTAACAAACTTTCATTTTCTTATGGTAGAATATGAAATCTAAATCTTAGGTAGAACAGGACTGCCTATTAGAATCTTTGCAATGGAGAGTTTATTTTGAGTGAGCTTCAAGTGACCATGAAGCTGCAAGTCTAAATCCCCATGCATCAATTCATCTTTTCAACTTCCCCGATTTTTCAACGAAATTATCTTTGGAAAATGTGCTCCCAAGAAGGACGGGAAATAGACTATTGAGTAGAGACATTGGATGAATAGGAAGCTCCAAGAACAATGGATGAATCGATTGCCATATTGCTCATATGTACTCTTCCTTAATGAGAGACCTAATATCCCAACAATCTTTGGAGAACAAATGTTTTTTAATAAGTCGAAGTTTGTGCACTGGTTTTTTGAAATATGTTTTTTTCTACATTTTACTTAATTCAGTCAATAGTTGCTTGATTTCGTTTGATTCCAATGAGATAGGCTTGCTGATGATTAGTTGGTTATCTGCACAAACTTTCTACTTTTTATTTTTCCTGATAAGCTAGGGTATCTCCCACCCAGCTCAGTTCAGGAGCCTTTGGCCCCGAGCCTGAAGGAGACTCGATTCTGGATAGTCGAAAACTAAGCCCTAGACGCACATGTAAACCCTCCTATTCACATGCAAACCCTCCTATCCACAAACTTGCTACAATTACTACAATTACTATCTTATTTCTCTTGTTTTGACACTTAAAAATTCTCTATAATTCGGAGCAAAATAATTGGCTAAAATGTTACACCGCAACAATAGTTGAGTGAGTGACATTTTATTATTCATGGCATTAGAAATTTTCTTGGACTATTTACATCTATATATAGAGAGGAAATGGACAGTTCATTTGTTTCTATTTTCTATTAGTAGGTCAAATATTTGTATTGATGCAATATTTTTTCCCTCGAAGGTAAAATTTGTATTGATGGAAGAACTGAAACTATAGTTCCCAAAATAGGAAACAGAGGACTTTATACAGAGACATATGGACAACAATAATAGCATGTTCCTATGAACATCGAAGCTATAAACTTTTGTTTGTTAGTGGAGTAGGAACTCCCAAAAAATTGAGAAGATTAAACAAAGTTTGACCTTGAAAATCTTTAGTAATTAGGCTAGGAGCAAAGTTTAGGCGAACTTGAAGAGATCTTCCGGCAGAAACTTGAGAGGGAAGAGATCATCTAAATATGAATGATTATGACAATTATAATATGTTTTGGAATACAATTTTTATCATCTAATCTAATTTTGGCCTCTTTCAATTTCATTTTATTTATGTTTGTAAATTCTTTTATTATTTGCTTTCTTATTTTCTTTCTTAATCATGTTTTAATTACTTTTCAAAATCCTTTTCTTAATGGAAATGTCATTTAATGGATAAAAGTAACGGTAGTGTCATTTAATTGGGAATAATTTTCTTTCTTGATTCTCTTTTAAACCAATTGTTAACAATATTAAATACAATTTAAAGTTAATGACATAAATAGTTTTCATTATGGCTCGGGCTTAACATGGGATATGAAAGAGACTTATTTGTGAATTTGATTTTGATTGACTACAATTAATTTTGTATTGATGTCTAGCAATAGTGCTGCTATAACTGTGTGTTAAAAGATTTACTAATATAGGAGTGAAAGGTAAACAGAGCGAAGTGAATCAAACAAATGCAAATTACGAACCCAACTTAGAATGATGTCCAGAAACTCATACCCACCACAAACCCAACCAACTTATCAACAAACCTTCCCCTAATAAGAAAATATAAATTTTCTAGATTTCTTATGATTCTTTTGCATCTCAATATAATCTATATAAATACATCATATTTTAAGTTTCTTATAAAATTTTAGGATTTTTATTTTTTAATATTATAAATTATATTGCTCGTGCTAAGCACGGGTATATAAAAGAGATTGATTTCAAATTGAAATCAGCTCCAATTGATTTTGACCATCCCCACAATTTTGAATTTTCTTTTAATAGTATTTAATCTAATTCAATTCAATAAAATGTCATTTGTTACTCACTCACCACCTCTCTCTCTCTTTCCAAACGACTCTTCCCTTTTTAATGATACTCAAATCTCTCTCTCTCTTCTTTGCCCTCGATTAGGAACACATCTTGGTCTTCATCCAAGCTTGGTCTCCCTCATCAAGTTTTTTTCCATTTCTTTATTTTCATGTATAGGTTTTAGATTAAGGTAAGTGACAATAATCTTATCAATGGGAAGGTAAGTCAAAAAACCAAAATCTAAGCATGTCATGAACCTGGCTTGGGTCAAAGTCTAAAAACATCTATAGCTGCCCTAAATCCAACCAACTCACTACTAAACATGCCTCTAATTGAAAAACCTCATATTTTAAATTTCTTATAATTTCTTTCATCTCAATATTTCATATTTCATGTTTTTACTAAAATTTTTATATTTCTATATTTATTATTTATTTAAATTTTCATTTGTGTAATTTTTAAAGAAAGTCTTTAAATTTTTATGTGAGAAATAATTCGATTTTAGCTTTTATAAAATCTAAACATGTGAAAACAAAATTAAAATCTTTATTTTCATCGAAAAACTAAATGATATTTTTTATATGCCTTCTAATGCCCGTGCTAAGCACAGGGACATTTTGCTAGTAGTTCCTTAGAAAGGCATCTTTGACTTCCCTTCTTCTTATGCTTTTCCAGCATCACAAAGATGCAAAACCAAAGGCCCAGCTCCTAAAAAACACCAGAGCTTGGCCGGCGACTGAAGATAGATCAAAAAGTTTTGTGGAGCACAAGATGCCTATAACAAGAGAAACTGATGGAGATTAGCAGAATTCCACGGAACAAAAATACACTATATTTGGTAAAGCCCACGGTCCAAAAAATACAAGTAGGCATTGATAAGCCATCTATCAAAAATGGACATTATTTGGCATTTTTATGCATTAGATTCTAACCTTTGAATTTATTTATTACCATTGCCTTCGATCAAACAACTAGTAATGTAAAAGGATTTTCTATGAAGTGGCTGTTTCTTGGGATGGCCAATCAACAATTGTATCTTGTATTTCACATGACAGTGGGTATATATACCACAACATGCCATGTAGCCATTGAGGTAACAACTAACATCATTTTACACTTAATGCTACAACTTGCAGAGGTACAATGAAAATTTTAAGATAAATGAACTCGACATTGGGGAATTGGGGCACTTGAAATATTTTAGTGCTAAGCACAACTTGCCACAATAAGAAATATGAGGCATAGTGTGGGATAAGGATGGCAATGCATCAATTTGGGTTGGTTCATGTTAAATTAAGCACTGTGAGTGATGTAAAAGCTCAATCCGAACCTGCCCCATTTATTAATTTGGTTGAAAAAAACGAAATGGTCGCTTAATTACTAAGTAAAACTAAGGTTGGTTGGCAGGTCATAGTTCAATTTGTCAGCTTGGGTCGGCTTTAGATATAAAGTTGGCATATTAAATAGTAAGAATGGACTTAAATATTCTGAATCCAACTTATTTGTTAACCAGTTCAAAATGGTGGACCCGAACGCTGAATTACCCAATTGGAATGATGGTCTAGGTCAAGAATCTCCACTGGTAGTTTGCCCATAGCATAGATCAGCCATAAAAAACATAGGGGTATTACATTTATCTTATATTCTTAACCATCACACTCGAGACTCAAAAATTGACAATCATTTGGGAGGAACTCCTCTAATAGTTTCAATGGAGAATCCACATCAAGTGTAGTAAAATTCCATGTGCAGTGTGTTATGATTTTCTTCTAGCATTCATCATTTTTGGATTCAATCTTAATTTAGAAGTTCCATGGAAGGAGTACATTCATTTGGAGCTGCTCGGATTTTCTCTAGATGGGGCCACCATGGAGCCCTACTCCCTCCCTCAGGATAAGTGGGAGCAAGGACACTCAAAAGATTCAAACGCATAGATTGCATGAAATTTCTTGGGCATGTCCGGTCTAGAGATGGACACGCTCTGCATTTCCACCCAAACATATATGTTACAAGGTGGTTTCAATCCATGAATAAATGTGCACTCGAGACCCAAATGGTAAGTCCCACCCAATTAGGCACATGGGACTAAACCCATTTAGTCTGAATCCTGTGTGTCCTTGAGTGGAAGGATTGGAGCTTTGATGTGGCCTCACCTATTGAAAATCCAAATTGTTAAAAATGAATGCCTTTTACATGTATTTGACGTCCTTAAATTCTACTTTAATAGGAGTTCATCCTTGATCATGTGATTAATAGCATAACTCAAGGGGAGGACGTTCATTTTTAGGGACTTAGGCTTTCAACATATAAGCCCCCACCTTGGAGTTCCATGCATTTCTCATTATCCTTTTGAGCAAGACACTCAAATGATCTTAAATCAAACCCATTATGTATATGGGAGACCAAAATTCTAATTGTGGGCCACTCGGTGTTTATTTTAACCTACTGCACATCTACTCAAAGCCTGAGGAATAACCCAACTCCAATTCAAGATAGATTTTTAGAAGTGACCGAAGACATTTATGTTGAGCAATTTAAGAAGTCAATAAGTGGACCCAATTGTTAATATATTACTTTTTTGAGTGGGGAATGAAATGCCAAGGCGGCCCAGTTATTGAAAATTTGAACTAATAAAAATGAACGCCCTCCTCTTGTTTGAGATGTCTTCAAATTTTTCCTTAATGAGTTGGTTTTGCTATAAGATTCATCATATAGTGAATAATGTGATTAATGTTTTTTTTTTTTTTTTTTAATAATACATGAGAATGTGCAAATTATATTACTAACTACAGTGTCATTTTTACGAAGGGACCAGCTCTGTTAGAGTAAAATTTGGCTGCATCACATATGAGGGAACGATGTTCATGCAACCGCAAAAACTTTTAATAATTGTGGCATTATTGTTGAATTCCACTCTCCTGTATGTTTGTTTAGAAAGTAGAGAAGCAAAGATGAGGTTTTTTTTTTCTTTTTTTTTTCAAAGAAAAGTTTGAAGTCAAAATTAATTGAAATGTGACATTCTGTTCCTTTGAATGGAGTTAATGTTCGTTGAAATGTGACAAAAAGATCCTCCTCTTTCTGCAAGTGAGAGGGGTGGAACTCCACTCTAGAACACACTTGGAAGAAAATTTAAATCATTAAGTTTTTAACACATTCGCTCTCTTGGGATGTATGAGCTAGAGAACTAGAGGATCCAATCTTCTGGAGATATTATTCTCAGAAAATGCATGCATGCAATTATACAACTTAGGTAAGAGAAGATTAGAAGGAAAAAAAAAAAAATAGAAAAGAGATATTAATGGCACCTCTTAGATGAGTTTTAACTCAAATTTGATGTTGTTATCACTTGCAAGTATGCCTTTCTTCTCCTTGGTTTTAATCTTCATAGGTTCTTTTCTATAGAAAACAAGAATGCAATAAAAAAAAGAGTTCTCGGGGGTGAAAAATAGGTAAATGGGTGTAAACAAATTGTATGACGCCTCATTTTTTCGTTTCTCTATATTTTGAACTAAATCGTCTAATCTTGTTGGTTGAAGAATAGATTTTCTTTCATAAAAACCCCTAAAATTAATTGTGTTTTTAAATGTCGAACTCTCTATGACTATTTTTTCCATAAATATACATGCCAGTACTTTAAGGAGTGGTGGTCAAGCTAGTTTTGCTTAATTAACAACTAACAATAACTTCCTACTACAAATGCATGAAAAAAACACTTGGATTTTTGCTTCAATATGGCACCTGGGTTCAATAAGTTCTGTGGAATATTTTTCAATCTCAAATGCATGCTTAGAGTTTTTTATGGAATTTCACCAATATCTTTTTTATGAAAATTATGGAGAAAGTGTAGATTTAGAGGGTCATTGGGGAGAAACTCCTTTAAAGGAGAATCCACATGGAGAAAATGCCATGTGCAGTGTGCTTCCATCATTCGTCATTTTCAGATGTTGGACCTTACACCATCATATGAAACCGAGACCAATGGATTTTTTGACACTTTCAGGAGTACCATATTTGTTTGCTGCAGGATTTATTTCGGCACCATTCTGCAGCAGATCCCTTGCATTGGGCTGGATGTGACCACATACCTTTTTTTTTTTTTTTTTTCCCTTCCTTTTGGCCTTTGGCATTCCTTTGTATTCTTTTGGATGCTGTTTTCGACGCCCTGTATCTCCTCTCTCCCTTTTCTATAAATCTTTGCAACTTAGCAGAAGAAAAGACATTTTTTGAATTTTCAGATTCAGATACATTGAAACCACTCTGAATGCAGTGCAGCCGTGTTCAAAAGATCCAAGTAGCAGCCAGGTTTTGCCATTGTTCTTCAGCACTAGTCTGTATGTATGTGAAACTCATGTTTTGTTGATCTAGACAATTGATTTAATGCATACACAATTAGGTAGATGAAAATTGTTTGAAACAAGACTTAACTAGAAAATTCTTTGCAATCCAATTTTCTACAAGATCATGAATCAAGCTGGACCCCACATGTCCATGATCAATGGTTTATCCATTGTAACGATGACCCACAAGTCTCATAAGTATATAAAGGAGGTTGACTAGTCAACACAATACACATCAGCATACATCCAACGAGTATTATCAAGATGAGATAATTAAGGATGACTCCAATCTGATTAAGACCATCTGCGAGCTGGCCTGGGATGTTTTATTATATGATTCAGTAGATTCTCTATGTAAGGAAACTCTGCACACTGAAATCTATTTAAATGAAATACAGTGGAAAGGTAAAAAACAAGTCAAGAGAAAGAAGGCCCTATCTCATTTTAAGTTTTCTTCTCAAAGGATTCTGTGCGCATCTAAATGGTCAGTCAGGTGCCTAGATTTTGAACTAATGAGGTAAAGCTGATGAAACCATGTCAATTGGGGATATGGTTTTGATATAAAAATAACTTAGAAAAATCATGTTTATTGGCATTCATTGGCTTCTCTGTTGCTCCCAGGCTTTTCATTTAGTAAGTAGAATTGCACAAGTTGCACTAGTGCAAAACTTTGCGAGATGATCCAAAGCAGTTAAGTGAACCCATTATCAGATCGACACAGGCCAGCTTCGTAATTCAAAGTTAAAAAAAAAAAAAAAAAAAAAAAAAAAAAAAAACAAAGAAAGAAATTCTATGCAATCGTTTTTTTAAAGGTAAAGTACTCACACACCCAACTCACACGCACTCACCCAAGCCTCTCATCTTCAGCGCTACAACATGGGATTGATCTCCAATTGTTCCTATGGAAGTGCAGTGTCTCACCAACTGAGCTACCAGCTGACATGCTAATTTATACAAGTCTCATCACACCAAAGAGACCTCAATGTAGTACTTTCATCATCATCATCATCATCATCATCAACAACAACAACAACTAATGAAAAAGGTGTTATCTAACATCAGCAGTTCTTATTAAAATAAGACATTATGAAAAATAACAATGGCTGAAAATAACAATAATAAAGTGATCGAGTGGCTAGCTGCATGTCTACATTGAACAGACAACCCTTACATTTGAATAGGTTGTTAGCATATTTTTTCCAAATGATTACATACAGAAATGTATATACATTTTACCACTCAGAAATGTTGAGAGTGGGGCTTTTTGTTTTTTGTAAGATAAGTAAGAATATATTAACTTCCCTCAAAACAGGGCAGGGAAAGCCCTTTATACAAAAAGAAGAGCTTTTCATTGGTTTTGGAAGGCTGAATTAAAAACCATTGTCCATGATCTAATCATCATAATACCAAAACATCAATACGAGTTGCCCATGGCAAGATTTCTTAGGATATGAACTTTCCACAAATATTTCATCTCGTCAGCACTCTCCATGACTAAATCATGGGCCCCCACTTGAAGATAATCAAGTCATTAGGATTACATCCATGGTCTATATAATTTCCTCACAAACAGAAGGTAAAAACAGAGAATCATTTAAGTTTCAAACTAGTGAATAAGAACAAACCAAAGATAACAAGCAAGATCCACACAGAACAACTACACCAGTAAATTCAAAGTCAAACCAAAGCCAAATAAAGCGACTCAGAAAACACAACCATAAGTTCAAACAACATCATGAAGGAATGTTTTTTTTTTGAACTCCATGAATTGCCCAGACCAATAAGAAGGTGCAAAGATCCCTACTATTCTTTATCTGACTCCAGCTATTCACACCTGAAAAGAAAAAAAATCATTAGTGCTCCTAAATTAGGGAAAGAATTCAAACATGTAGCTAGCTTGACAACTATAAACCAAGCCAAGGATTTGAGAGTCAGGTAATCCTTTTTTTTTTAAATTGTAAATGCCTGCATGTAGACAAAGTGTAATTCCCGTGACTCTTTCAAGCCACCCGAGCTATGCCAATTGTAGGTTAGTGCTAAGGACCAAGTGTTAAAACATTGGTAGAAACAATCTGAATCAGCAAATAATATCAAAATTTTACCTCGTTAAATCATGGATTTGGCCAAAAATAAAAAATAAAAAATCATGGAATTGGCATGATACATGTATTGCATGTGTATTGGCTGATATACCCACTACAAGATCACAATCATACTCTTTTAGAAAGACTTCTAGGACAACAATTATTGATTTGTTGAATTTACTTTTTATTAAATTTAGATTGATCCTAATTGGATATATGGATCAGAGTTTTCTTATAAGGTGACGGTATGCCCAGCATTGTTATATGGATCAAAGAATTGGGCAGAAAAGCATAATCATGTTAAGAAGATGAAAGTTGCGGAGATGAGAATGCTAAGATGGATGTGCGGGATCACAAGGAGAGATAGGATTAGGAACGAGGAGATTAGGGGCAAAGTAGGAATAGTACCGATTGAAGATAAAATGAGAGAAAATCGACTGAGATGGTTCGGCCATGTTAGAAGGCGTCCAACGGAGGCACCTGTTAAAAGGTGTGAAAACATGAAGATTGCTAGGAGTAGGAGAGGGAGAAGGAGACCCAAGAGAAGTTGGAAAGAAACTATTAAACATGACTTTGCCTACATGGATCTAACGGAGGACATGGCCCTAAACAGATTTGATCGGCGTCGTCAAATCCATATAGCCGACCCTACCTAGTGGGAAAAGGCTTGGTTTGGTTTGGTTAGATTGATCCTAATTGGATCATGAATGATCTTTTGATTATTGGTTGTAATTTTTGTATAAATACATGAGTTTCAATAGTGTCCCACTCATTAAGGGCATGTTTGTTTGCACGGAAAACATGAATGTAGGTGTTCATTCCATAAGTAGTTAAAAATGAAGATCCAATGTGAATATACAAAAATGACCATCAAAGAACCTCTTCTTTGATTGGAAGTGAATCAACATATGATAGGAAATCAATACACAAGTAATTCAAGTCATAGGAAAGGCAAGGTCCCATCTATATTGCTACCTTATATCCTTCGCCCCTCACCTCATATAATTCACATTTCACTTCTTGAAATACCATTTGGTAGAACTCATATAACCATGAACATTCAATTTCTATGTATTTGAATGCAAACATATAGGCCTTAAGGGGAAAAAAAAGGGATCATTTACAAAGAAATCTTTGCTGCCTTTACCGGAAAAGACGCGAGCTTGGGGTTTGGAAATACAAACAATGGGTGTGCCATAGCTCAAGAATTCTGAGTTTTTAAAGTGAGTAAGTGCTTTCATCCACCAGGCCATGATTTACGTCATATGAGTAATTTATTGTAGTTTACAAAAAACAATAACAATAATCGTTGGAAAGTTCTCCTATAATCAATTTTTACTAGTATCAATTTTGTCGTTTAGAGTTTATACATATTAGCCTACTTATGTCAATCATATCTCTTTGCAAAAGTCAGTATAAGATTTTATCACAATAAGTTCGGCGGACAAATAATCATCGAAGTTTGAGTGACTAAAATCAAGGGCATGGATCAGCCACTCCTAATACACTTGACTCCCTCGTCCATCTTGTCTTCCTGTTGTGATGATACCAGCCTCCAGGAGAGATGCATGCATAAAAGGTGGCAAATGATATACCACAAGTGAAGAGATGCAATTATTCCATGAGTGATACAATTGATGAATTGAAATAAAAAAAAAAAAAAAAACTGATTTTATCTTAGAATTTTAGTACTTTAATTTACAAAATCAAAAGAATGAAAAAAATAAAATAATGGTGTATAGATGTAGGAATGGACGTATATCAATACACTCAATCTATAAACCAATTCACCTTGCTCTAAAGCCACAAAAAAATCTTAGTTGCTTGCTCTTTAAAAAAAATAAAAATTCACTCTAACCTATTGAAATTGCACAAAATATGTTTGGTTGAAAACAACATCTTATATCAGTCTAAGGCCATACAAAAAGAGTTAGATTTTCCTTTTTCTCTTTTTTTTTTATTTATTTATTATGTGGCTATATTTGACGTCTTTGACCCAAAAGGACTATTTCTTTAGGTGGCGCCCGCTAAACCCATACAAATGCACACCGGGCAAATTTGGGGTGGGTTTCACAAAATGAGTTAGATAATAATTAATAAAATGAGATTTTTAGGTTCTCCACTTTTTGAATTTTTTAAGACATTTCTTTGAATTTTTAAATCTTTATAAAATCACAGTTATTATTTTCTTTTTTTGAAATGGTAACTTGTAATAATCAAAAGCTTTACAGTATAAAAGGGCTTTACTGAGAAGCGGCTGGGGAGGACCCCAGAAAAATAGCCACCACCAAAAAAAGAGGACCTATACAAAAAGGCAAAAGTCCTCACTCAGACAACGGAAAAAAAGCCAGATCAAGGCAAAATGACTTCCCTCCAGTTAAAACATAGAGCATCAAGGGATAAGTCCAGAAAGTTTGGGAAAATGAGACCCAAGAGGCAACAGTGAATTTCATTTTGATGATTAGGTCTTCTTAGGAGGATGAGGTTCCTTCAAAACATCTGCTATTTCTCTCTTTCCAAATCGTCCATATGAAGGCAAGAAAATACAAGCGCCACAAGATCTTTCCTTTGGAAGAGGTAATCGGAAAAGCCCACTGATGGAACATCTCAGGGAAGGATTGAGGAATAACCCAGCTGCAGTTAAACTCCGTAAGGATTGCTAACCAGAGAGTTTTTGTCTGCTTGCAATGAAGGAATAAGTGGTCAATCGATTCCTCATCAGCTAAGCAAAGAGGGCAAGCTATAGAATGACAGTTATAGCCTGATAGGGGTCTTGTACAGATATATATTGCCAATACGGTTGTAAGTTTCAATTTTTCACTGTCTGATAGGAGTCTGATGCCAATGCTAGAGCCCATGTCAATGACTCAGTAGTGCCTAGACGAGTGAAGTCAACAACGCAGAGACATGCCAAGTTGGTGAGCTATGATCAAATAAAAATTCAGAAAATATAATATAATAAAATGAAAATTGAAAGAGCAAAAGAACCAAGAAGGAAAAGCATTCCATGATTAAATTCAAGAAACAATTTTTATCTTATAAAATACTTCAATACTCAGCAAGTCATGTGACTTGGTTTGCTCCACCATAGTGATTCAAGCTGAGTCGTTTGACATGTTCTCGCTATGTCAATCAGTCAATGACTGGGCTCAGCTTGATGGGTGAAGTAAACTTGGCCACAATTAATCAAATTGGGAAACTAAGATTACATAAATTAACACCAAGTTGATACTGCAGAAATCAAAAGTAAACACCACAAAGATTCAGTCCAAATCGAGTTTTGGGGAAGGAACGTAGCGGAAGCATGTCAGAAGGACATGGACCTAGACTAATTTTTCCTGATATCTACTTAAGGTTACATATTTTGAAAACTGTAGTTTACACTTTCACTGTCAAACCATAATTTTTAGATGTAACTGAGGCATATAGCATATATGCCTACTCCCAATGTAATCATCGATAATTAATATAACTATTCTTTTCTCCTCCCCCCACAAAAAAAAAAAAAAAAAAAAAAAAAAAACACCACAAAGATCAAACCATAGGAAAAGAATAAATAAAAAAATAATGTTCATTGGATGAAGCTCAAATACCTGTAATGCTTTATTAAACTTGAAATGACACAGCCCAAACTTCACCTAAAAAGAAAAGAATGGTAAGCAAAATGAAGATTATAAAGATTCAATTAAATAGAAAGAGGGAGAGTGATAATCATCCATTGAATTACAATCAATGGCCACGTTCAAAATCAATTCAAAGCAGACACTTGAAAAGAAGGAAGTAAAAATAAAACCAAAGCCGAATTGAGGCACACAGGGTACTTGCAAACTGCCCATTAGCTATACTGCCATTGTAAGACTTAGCAAAATTACCCCAGTTCATATTGGTGACCTTTTGCATCCTGAGAAATAAGCATTCAATCTTTGACTATGAAGAGGATCATCAACCATTACAAAGCTTTCTCTTATCTATCCATACTTGTTAATCTGCTATCTTAGAATGACTCTCCTCAATCTGCTCTTCAATGTAGTACATTCTTCATGTGATACCATAAGTTACATGCTGGTCCCTTCTACTTCCTACCGTAGCATTTCTACTAGCATGGTTTCCCCTCTCCTCATGCTCTGTTCTACCATAAACTACAGTTAGGTGAAGGAGAAACAGGAAAAAGAACCATGAGAGGTTTCTGCACTCTGCTGAATTCTATTTCTATCCGAGAGGAATTCTGTTTTCCCATAGGAAATTAAAATCCACTCTATCGAGAAAAAATAATTCATTTTTTCTCTTTTTCCATGAGGAAAATCTGTTGCACAAACAATGAAACTGTGATCTGCATGGAAAATCATAATAATTTTCCGGTATTTGCAGAATCCTTTATGAAGCACAAATGCATTCTAAAACTTTGCTAGAGGCCAGAATGCAGCTTTCGCTGTGGATGCATGTGATTGAAAGTCAAACAACTCAGTTGTATGTTTCCATAGAGGAGACCATATGGCATTACTTATAATCATCATCAACAACCACCACCACAGTAAAGAAAGAGTTATCTCATTACAAGAACAGAAAGGAGTTATCTCATCATCATAAGTTATTACCAAGAAGATGTACCATAAAAATAAGAAACATTGAATACATCAAAGCTAGAGGTTTTTTATTTTTTATTTTTGGTATAAAAAGCCATAAAGTTCCTATTTGATCATTTCTACACCAAGTAGGGCCCTCACATTTGAAAGGGTTATTAGGATATGTGATCCATATGAGAACATATAAAGAGGCATATACACACTCCCACACGCAGAACTGTTAAAAGCCTTTTATTGTTTCTAAATAGTAACTTAAAGACCAATGAGTGTGACCTAATTAACAAAACATCACTTAGGGCCTTTTTGTTTGGAGCACACAGGAATTAAGGTGAAGCTGAAAATGATGTTCATCTGTTTTTTTTTCTGCAACTTCTCTTCAGCTTTATGGTGCTGGACTCTGTCAGCTACAGGCAACCCTTAAGCCCGGTCAAATGCTCCTACAGATTTATGGTTCTCCCTGACTACAAAGAGAAATCTAGCTAATTGCTATCTTCTTCTCCACTGCATGTGCATGATGGATCTCTAGGAATGAAGCCATCTTTAATGAGAATTTTCCCTCTCTTTCAATAACCAAAATTCTCCTAAAAGATCAACTTTAGTTCCTTATTGGTTCTTAGAGATCTCCTTATACTAACAAAAAATCCATAGTTCTATGCATTATTTTTTTAGGAATGTCTACTCCATTGTAATTAAGCTTTTGGTTTTGTTTGTGAGCCCTATTATGCTCTTCTCTCTCTGGCCATGTCATCATTGGTCTTCTCTCTGTTTTTTGTGGTGTTTTTTTTTTCTCCTAATACAATTTTCCATTTAAAAAAAAAAAAAAGAACACAAGAATTGAATACATACCAATTCATGCCAAAAGTGGTTAAAAATGATGATCGAAGGCAAATTTCGAAAATGAGCATCTATAAACTCTCTCTTATGGAAACCGAATAAAGTGAAGTTGCAAATTGAATACCCAGCCATCAACCTAGCGTCCTAGCAAGAAATTCAAATCCTAGGAAAGTCATTACCTCATATCATTCACCCATTACCTCAGTAATGATTGAGAAGATGGAGGTCATATAACCATAAACTCTTAGGTATTCTATGTAAACAAACTGGCCTTAATGGTCCGTTTGGGAAGATGAAGGGGAGGGGAGGGAAAATTTGAGGGGGAAGGAAAATGAAGGGGAGGGGAGGGGAGGGAAAATTAAATTTTACCTCATCTTGTTTTGGGAAGTGTAGGGGGAAGAAAAGTGGAAAAGTAGGGTTTTGTTAAGTGAGATAAAGAGAAAATAACTTTTATAAAAACATTAAATTTCTCTATATATAAAGGGCAATATTGTAATTTTATATCACTTTTTCCCTAACTCCCCATCTGGCCATAAGGGTTTCCATGTGTGGTTTCTTAGGATAAAATTTTTCTACGATTTTATTACCTCATCAGCACTTCCCATGACTAAATCATGTGCCTCAATTGAACATAAGCAAGTCATGAGGAATGAGGATTACATCCGTCATCAATATAGTTTTCAAACATACAAGAGGTAAAAATAGAAAACTCGGCTGAGTGTCAAACAAGTGAACGTGAACAGCAAGAAAACTCAGGTCACCTTAAGATCCACAATACAACCACAACAGTCAAAAGTAGTTCAACGAAAATCAAAGAAAAACTCATCCCAGATTTTACAATCATAAATTCAAACATCATCATGAGGGAAGTTGATATGACCCAATACCATTAAGGAGTTGCCAATATCCGTATAACTCTTTATCAAACTCCAGCAATCCACACCTGCAAAGAGAAGAATCACAGGCACTCCTAAATTATGTAAAGAACTCAAAACTTATAGCTTGTCAAGAGAGACCAAGTAAAGAGTGAGAAGTTAAGTAATCTTTTAGTTAAAACTAAAAAAAATATACAAAAGTGGGATCCTTGGGACTCTGTCAAACCACCAAATCACTCTGCTGAGTCTTTGACATGTTAGGGTGGTGCTAATGGCCAGTATTCCCAGGGTGAAGCTGAAGAATACCTTTAATACTTTATTGAACTTCAAATGCCACAATTCACCTGTAAAGAAAAGAATGGTAATCAAAATGAAAATTAAAAAGATTCAATTAAATAGAGAGAAAGTGTGGGATAATCATCCCCTAATTCATTACAATTAAATAGACTTTTCCATCTTTCTCTCTCAATCTCCTCATCTTTCTCCGATTCTTCCCACATCGTTTGAGCCATTTTACACGAATTTCCCGTTGTAGACTGCAATTTCCAATGCGGAGAAGCATCAAATCTTTTCAAAACGCGATTGAGTTTGAAATTAGAGTTCACTTCGATTTGAGTAGATTGAAACCATGCAGTCCGAAATCGAGATGGGTTTTTAAAGTGAGGGCAGTTGGGAATTCGGAGGAGAATTCTAATGATAAGGAGCGTGTTGGAGGACATGGAGCTGAGGAGAAATGGACGGTGGATTCGGGAGGATGATTTGTGGGAAGATTATGAGAAACCGTCAATGCCATTCCTCCTGTTGTTTTCACGGTATTGTGATTTTCTTTTCTTTTTTTTTTTTTTTTGTTTAGTCTTCTTGTGCTAGTGTTGATTGTAGTTTTTTGTCCAAGATTGGAAAAAGATCGAATTTTTATTAGTGAAGCTGTTAATTTTTTTCGTGTGACAGTTGGGTGTTGAGAAATGTTCTTCCTTTTTTTTTCTTTGAGGTATACAATTTTGTTTTCTGGAAAGAGAACTAATGCATTCAATAAGGAATTCTCTATATAGTTAGTTAAGTTTGTATAACAATGACGATACTGGGATAGTTTGGAAAACAATCCAACTTTCTGTTGTGTAGAGCTGTACTTGCCCTAGAAAAAGAAAGGGAAGATTTTTTTAACTGATTTTCTGAGATAGCAAGAAGAATAATTTTTTTATTTTTTATTTTTTATTGTTGTGGGGAGGGAGTGCACGGGGGAGGGGAGGCGTTAGAATTACAGAGACGAGTTCTAATGTTGAAAATGAGTACAACTATGTGCTTTAAATTTGTTTGCACCTTATAAACCCATCATGGAATGGACTACTATCTATTCTGAGAAATACTCAATTAGCATATTAGAAGTTGGCTACAGTAATGTTAAATCCTTTGAATTTCACCCATAAAAATAAAAAAAAAAAAGTTTCTTTTGTTTGATTAAAACATCTGAGTCATTTTCAAATTCTTCTCTATGTCTATTGTGGTGTCTTGACTGCTCTCTGTCTAGAAATGCAGATCAGAGAAGGCAGGTACCAAAGCATACAAATTGGGGACAATAGGATAATTGCTCCACACCTATTGTTGTTTATTTTAATTATATTTGATTCTAATCCAATTATCAGAAAAGTGTAACAGAAGCATGGGCCAGTCCAGCTCAGATTCCTCAGATGCAGGTAACAAAAGCCCAAGGCCTTCTTTCTTACATTCCACCCAACATATAGAATGACAACTTGTATTGATATATAGATGAGAATTCTAATACGCATGAGAAGTTTCTGGGATCGACTAAACCATGGTGAGTGTGCCTTTAATACATAAAGCTCACAAGAGAGAAAATTGGAGAAGATGCCTATGGAATGAAATTTGTTGATGGAGATGAAGATTAACTCACCTGGTTTCCCTCATGATCTGGACGTGATTTGATGATGATGATGATGATGATGATCCATGATCATCAAGTAGAAGGAGGAGAAGATGAGCAGCAGGAGGGCAAAGGAAGAAGCTTCTCTAGTTTCTTCAGTGAGTGCAATAATAGATGTGGACACTGGTCACTGCTCTCCTCCCCTTCGGTGTCCTCACTTGCAATTCCTCTGGGAATGGAGATGTATGGAACATGCGCTACCTTATGCCAGTCCTGGCCCTTGTTGCGTTGCACTCTTCTTTCCAAAACAGGGCATCCACTTATCCACAACCCCTTCGAGATTTTTCAGGCGTTGCAGCCCCTCTGGCAGAGACATCATAGCAGGGCAGGTAAAAATAGATAAAGATTCAAGCAACGTGAGGTCTCCCACCCACTCTGGCAAAGACCTCATAACAGGGCATTCGGAAATTCTTAAATCAGTGAGCGATGTGAAGGTTTTTACTGACTTTGGCAAAGACCTCATGTCAGAGCAATCTCCAATCATTAAAGAAGTGAGAGATGTAAGGTTTTCCACAGACTCTAGCAACTTCATCATAACTGACTCTGGACACCCTGAGATCGTCAAACTCTTAAGCGATTTGAGGTTTTCCAAAGAAACTAGAGAAGGCAACACCTTTGAAGGGTTCATAATTGAAAGCTTGGTGAGGTTTTTCAACATATCAGTTGATAAGGACTCTATATTTTTACGAGAGTCGATTTGCAACTCCTTAAGAGAGGGCAAGACGATCCCATCTCCTGGAAGTGAGGTTTGCTTTTCACACGAATTTATAATCTTCAACACCTCGAGAGAGTTTAGAGGAGGAGACCGCTGCTGCTGCTGCTGCAATCCATCGGGCAATGACAGCACCAGATCATAACACCCTTCAACAATCAGTTCTTTGAGAGCAAGGAGATTCTCCAACTGATTTGACAGAGAAATTAATTTTGGGCAATTTGAAATTCTCAATTCGCGCAGGCTGGTATGGTTTGGCCCAAATTCTTCTGGCAAATGCTTGACCTCTGGTAATGCATCGATAGAGAGCTTGGAAAGTGAGGTGCAGTTGGCCACTGACGCCAATAACCTGTCATTGCTTGCAGATATTTCTAATTTTTCAAGTGAAGGAAGAAAATGGGGCAAGCGGACCATCTTAGGGCATTCTTTGACAACCAATGCAACAAGCCGATGGAAGACCACTTGCTCATCATCATATGCTTCTTGTGGTGACCATCTTTCCAAATTAGGCATTTTGGTGAGCTTGACTTTTTTCAGAGACTTGGATGTGGAAAACTCCATCTTCTCACAACCCACTCCTTCCATCTTTAACTCTTCCAGAGCCGGAAGAAGAAACTGAGGCAGGCAAATCAGTTTTGGGCATTTAGAGATTCTCAAAGTACGAAGGGAACGGAAAGTCACTTGCTCATCTTTATCATCATCTACTTCTTGTACCGACCATCTCTCCAAGTTAGGCATGTCGAAGAGGTCGACGCTTTTCAATGAGTGAGATCTGGAAAACACTATCCTTTCCCAACCCACTTTACTCATCTCTAACTCTTCAAGTGCTGGAAGAAGAAACATAGGCAAACAAATCAGTTTTGGACAATTAGAGATGCTCAATGTACGAACGGAACGGAAGATCACTGGAGTGCCATCATCTGCTCCATGTGGTGACCATCTTTCCAAATTAGGCATGTTGTAGAGCTCGACTTTCATCAATGACTGGGATGTGGGTATCTCTATCATATCCCAACCCATTCCTCCAATCTCGAGACTCTCAAGAAGAAGAGGAAGCCTTGGCGGTCTTACTAGTTTTGGACAATCATGGATTTTTAAAGTACGGAGGCATTTGAAGATCACTTGCTTATCTCTTTCCTGCTCATCACCATCGCCATCCTCTTGTGGAGATGACCATCCCTCCAAATTAGGCATATTCCTGAGATGAAGGTCTTTCAATGATGGGAATAAATCTTTGAAGTTGTGGCTTCCATCAAATTCAACAATGTGTTTTACAGCATCCATTGTGTCTATCTCAAGTGATTCGAGGAAATCTAGCTGCCCAAGAGGCGGCAGCTGTTCACATCTCTTGCAAGACCACAGTGATATTTTCTTTAGATTTGTAAGCCTTTTCATCATCCAACTTGGAAATTCCAGACCCATGTAATTCTCAACCGATAGCTCCTTCAGATCCGAATGAGGTTCAAGGATCTCAATCACTTCCTTTGCATTTCCTTTTGTGGCTACTGTTTCATCACCAGACCAGGATAACTTCAAAGAATTGACATGTTTCTTCGCCTTTAAGTTTGCTTCACCAACACATCCAACATTTGTTATATTATCAAGCCCTCCAATGTGAATATTTCCCCAAAGCAGATTTAAATCTTTCAACTCTTCTATTCCAGCTCCACTCTCTTTCGTAATAATAAATTTTGACAACGTCCTGAGAAAAGTTAACTCTCCAATTCCTTTTGGCAAGGGAAAAGCATGATCACCTCTGTCAAATTCAATATGTCTAAGGCGAATCATTCTCTTCATATTCTTTGGCCACTTCTGGAGGCGAATGCCCAAGACTCTCAGTGTCTGCAAGTTGTGTAAGTTGCATATGGTCTCAGGTAATTCTGTAATCTTTGTAAATGAGATGTCAAAGTACCTAAGATGTCTCAACTTGTCTATTGAATTTGGCAGGAAGAAAATACTTCTGTAACTTAAATTCAACACCCTCAAACACCTGAAGCTCAAGCAAAAATTAATATCAATAGAATGATTTCTCATCATTGAACGCAGTTTCTTACATTTCTTCAATGCATCCAAATTCTTTGGTTCTCTTACCCATTCATCATCATCCTCCTCCGTCAATGCTAAATGACGAGTTTCACTGGGAATAGTGTCGATGGGAGCCTTCACAATAAAGAATTCTTCTCCTGCAACAGATTTGAGAAGATCATGTATAAGGTCATGCATCTTATACAACTCCTCAT
This sequence comes from Camphora micrantha, assembly GCA_003546025.1. Classification (NCBI taxonomy): domain Eukaryota; kingdom Viridiplantae; phylum Streptophyta; class Magnoliopsida; order Laurales; family Lauraceae; genus Camphora; species Camphora micrantha. The sequence continues at coordinate 5,581,776 of QPKB01000009.1, read as the reverse complement.
TGAAGTAATTAGGTCCCGCATCAACCTGAAACAAGGACCTCCGCAACAATTCCTTGAAAAAATCTTCACCTTTTTCTTCTAGGAGTTCATTTTCTCCGTTAGAATGAATGAAGCCTTGGGCAATCCAGTGTTTGATTAGTTTATCTTTATCAATTACACCTCCTTTAGGAATTACAGCACAATATGCAAAGCATTGCTTCAAAGATGATTTCAGATGATCATAGCTAAGTCTTAATATGGATAAAACTCTTTCATTATTATCTTGTAGCTGCCAAAATTCTCTATTTTTCACATATTTCCAATGAGGTTCGGTCTTCTTGGAAGACATCAAACCCCCCAAAGTTTTCACTGCCAGAGGGAGACCACCACACTTCCCTACCATTTCCTTTCCAATTGATAACAAGTTTTGCGGTAGGTTTTTTCCTGGATTTACCAGTTTCTCAAACAAACTCCAAGAATCCTCTGTCGACAGTTTTCCCAATTGATGTGCTGGAAGGGTTCCCACAATGTCTGCAACATGACCATCGCGGGTGGTTACTAATACTTTGCTTCCCATAGAGCCACATGCCAGCCATGTTTTCAGTCTATGCCATTTCTCAAATAACTCATCCCGGACATCATTCCAGACATCATCCAGAACAAGTAAATATCTCTTCCCACCCAGTGTCTCTCGAAGACGAGTTTGTAATAGATCCATGCTCAATTGTTCAGCTTTATCCTTGTTTGCAGATTCTAGAATTCCTTTCAGAAGCTTTCCCAAATCAAAATTCTCAGAGACATAGACCCACATCTTCAAGTCAAAATGAGTCGCCACACTTTTTTCATCATTATATACCAATTGAGCCAGTGTGGTCTTGCCCAATCCCCCCATACCGACTATGGGAATGACAGAGAGTACAGATTCATTTCCATGTTTGGTTAATGAATCTATTAACTTTTCTTTTTCTTTGTCCCTCCCATAAACCGACGACTCGTTCACAAATGAGGTAGTCTCTCTTGTGCTTGAGATAACAGGCTGGCTTTGTACATATCCTTCCCTGAGTTGATAACGTTCTTTCTCTTTGGCAATGCCATCAAATCGTTCCACCAGCTCTTTCATCCCATGTGCCATTTTGAAACGAAATGCCAGTGGATTAGAAGGTGAGAAAAAGTTGCCTACCTTTTTTCCCATGCCATCTTGATTCTCAACCACCCTTCGTCGTGCTTTGAATACGAACTCATCAACAAGATCTTCAGCATCATAAGCAGCATCTTTAAGCTTTCGAAGCCAATCTTTCACCACCTCCTCGTTCACCTGTCGGTTTGATAAGATTTAGTTTGTTAATAAGTCCTAGTCTTTAGGGACTGTTGCCATTTGATTTAGTCAAGTTTGTTACCACGATTCTAGTTAGAACGTGAGTATAGTTTGTTTCTGTTTTCATTCTGTAAAAGGCTATTTAATAGCTGCTGCTTCTCATTTTAATTATCAAGTTAATTCTAGAGTTGTTCTTTGCATTCTAGCTATCTGTTTTTGAGTTGCTTGCATCTAACATTCTGGTATCAGAGCATAACTTGAGAGATTGAAAGAGTGAGTTAGAGAGAAAACAAGGGAGTGTGCACGAGATGGGGTCAGAAGCAAACAGTAGCTTTGCTCAGCCTTCTATTCCGAAGTTTGATGGTGACTATGATCACTGGAGCATGGTCATGGAGAATCTTCTCCGATCCAAGGAATACTGGACTGTTGTGGAATCCGGTTATTCACAACCTGATGATGAAGAGGTGCTGACCGCTGCACAGAGAAAAACTCTAGAGGAGATGAAGCTGAAAGATCTAAAGGCCAAGAATTACTTGTTTCAATCCCTTGACAAGTCAATTCTAAAGACAATCACACAGAAGGAGACGTCCAAACAACTTTGGGAGTCCATGAAGATGAAGTGTCAGGGCAATGCACGCGTACAGAGGGCCCAACTCAATCGTCTTCGCAGAGATTTTGAGGTTATGGCAATGAAACAAGGTGAATCGATCACTGACTACTTTGGTCGAGTGATGGTGGTTGCAAACGACATGAGGAATTGTGGGGAGGACATGACTGATGTCAAGATCGTCGAGAAGATTATGAGAACTCTCACTGAAAAGTGGAATTACATTGTTTGTTCCATAGAAGAAGCCAAAGATATCGATCGACTCTCCGTAGATGCCTTGCAAAGTTCACTGCTTGTTCATGAGCAGAAGTTTAAGAAGGATGGAGAAGAGGAACATGCACTCACGGTGTCACATGATGAAGGTTATGGTGGACGTGGACATGGCAGAACTACTTTCAGAGGAGGAAGAGGTAGGGGCAGGGGTCGCCAAAACTACAATAAGGCAACTGTTGAGTGCTACCGATGTCATCAACTCGGACACTTCCGATATGAGTGTCCAAGTTCGAAGCAAGCAAATTATGCAGAACTAGATGAGTCAGAGGAGACGGTACTTATGGCCTGTGTTGAATTACATGGAGTAAACCAAGATGATGTGTGGTTCCTTGATTCAGGTTGCAGCAACCATATGTGTGGTGATTCATCTCTTTTCTGTGAGTTGGAAGAGGGGTTCAAAAAGGTGGTCAGATTGGGCAATCATACAAGGCTGAAAGTTGTTGGCAAAGGAAGTGTGCGCTTGTTTTTGAACGGTGTCAGTCTTCTTGTAAAAGATGTATTTTATGTACCAGAATTGAAGAGTCATCTTCTCAGTGTCGGACAACTGCAAGAAAAGGGCCTAGCCGTTCTAATGCAATCCAATCAATGCCGAATCTACCATCCCACGAAGGGCTTAATCATTCACACCAACATGACAGCCAACAGGATGTTTGTATTGCTATCAAACAAGCAACCAATCAAGAAGGAACCAAAGGAGGTATGTCTCCAAGCAACCACTCAAGACCTAGCTCATCTTTGGCACCGTAGATATGGCCACCTCAGCTACAAAGGACTTCAGACTCTGCAAAGCAAAGCAATGGTGAGGGGTTTGCCAAGTTTCCCTGAATCCAAAGCTGTATGCACTGATTGTTTGAAGGGGAAGCAACACCGAGCTGTTATTCCAAAGAAAAGCATATGGAGAGCATCAGAGAAGTTGGAGCTAGTTCATGCAGATATTTGCGGTCCAATCTCTCCTAATTCCAACAGCCACAAGAGGTACCTCATTTGTTTTATCGATGACTTTAGTAGAAAGGCTTGGGTACACTTTCTTGTTTATAAGGCAGATGCATTTGCTTCTTTTAAGTTATTTAAAAGCTGCGTAGAAAAAGAAACTGGTTTGTCCATTAAATGTTTAAGAACAGATCGTGGAGGAGAATTCACGTCAAGTGAGTTCAACGATTACTGTAGCCAGAATGGAATCAAGCGACAATTGACCACTGCCCATACACCGCAGCAAAACGGAGTTGCAGAACGGAAGAACAGGACGGTGATGAATATGGTGAGGAGTTTATTGATTGAGACCAATGTTCCGAAGACATTCTGGCCGGAAGCAGTAAATTGGACATTTTATGTTCTTAATAGATGTCCAACGTCTTCAGTGAAAGACATGACCCCAGAGGAAGCTTGGAGCGGGGTGAAGCCTTCTGTTGACCACTTCAGAGTCTTTGGTTGTATAGCACATGCTCATGTGCCTGATGCTCGACGAACGAAGCTTGAAGATAAGAGTCGCAGCTGTGTTTTATTTGGGGTGAGCAAGGAATCCAAGGGATACAGACTGTATGATCCGGTGTCGAAACAGATTGTGATTAGCAGAGACGTCATTTTCGAGGAAGAAAAGACATGGAATTGGGATGCAAGCTATGAAGAGCAGATTCAACTACATTTAGAATGGGGAGATGAAGAACACAGTAGTGAAGAGGAAGAGAATGAAGAGACGGAAGGGAGCGAAGAAATTGTGCCGACCTCGAGAAATCTTGATGTTCCTGAAACTTCACATGCACGAGAGATTCGCAATAGAAGAGCACCAGTATGGATGGCTGACTATTTTACTGGTGATGGCCTGAACGATGAAGATGGTGATGGGCTGAACGATGAAGATGTGCAAGCTCACTTGGCTTTGATCACAGGCTCAGATCTGCCCAGTTCTGACCCGATCAGTTTTGATGAAGCAGTACAAGATGGAAAATGGAGGCAAGCTATGGATTCAGAAATGAGCTCAATTAAGAAGAATGGGACGTGGTTTCTAACTGACTTGCCAAAGGGAGCTAAAAGGATAGGAGTCAAATGGGTTTATAAAACAAAACTGAATGAACTTGGAGAAGTAGAGAAGCACAAGGCCCGCTTAGTCGCAAAAGGCTATGCCCAGGAACACGGAGTTGACTACGAAGAAGTGTATGCTCCTGTAGCTCGTATGGACACAGTGCGAATGATCTTAGCTCTTGCAGCTCAGAGAGGTTGGACTGTATTCCAACTCGATGTGAAATCAGCTTTCCTTCATGGAGAATTAATCGAAGACGTTTATGTTGAGCAGCCGAGGGGTTATGAGATGAAGAATCAAGAGGAAAAGGTATACAAACTCAGCAAAGCTTTGTACGGACTCAAGCAAGCACCAAGAGCATGGTTCAGCCGAATTGAGTCCTACTTCAAGAAAGAAGGCTTTGAGAAGGATGAAAGTGACGATGAGGTTATGATGCGAGAGTTCAAAGACTCCATGATGAAAGAATTTGATATGTCGGATTTGGGCAAGATGAGGTATTTTCTTGGCATTGAAGTAGTGCAGTTTGATGGAGGGATATTCATTAGTCAAAAGAAATATGTGATGGAAATGCTAAAGAAGTTTGGAATGGAGGATAGTAATTCTGTTCAAAATCCAATCATTCCAGGGTTCAAAATTTCTAAAGATGAAAATGGTGTAGAGGTGAATGGTTCGTTCTACAAGCAGCTGGTTGGAAGCATGATGTATTTAACAGCCACAAGGCCGGATATAATGTATGCAGTTAGCCTACTTAGCAGATATATGTCAACACCAACTGAACTACATCTTTCAGCAGCCAAGAGAGTTCTACGGTACTTGCAAGGAACCATTGGCTTTGGTATTCTTTATCAGAAAGGAGGAAATAAGGAATTGGTTGGCTTTACTGATAGTGATTATGCAGGGTGTGTGGAAGATAGAAAGAGCACGTCGGGGTATGCCTTTATTTTAAGTGGTGCAGCAGTGGCTTGGTCTTCTCGAAAGCAACCAATAGTTACACTAAGTACAACAGAAGCAGAGTTTGTTGCTGCTGCAGCATGCACTTGTCATTTGGTTTGGATGAAAAGGGTATTAAAGAAGATTGGTTATAATGGCAGTGAGAGTCCCGTCATCTTTTGTGACAATAGCTCGACAATAAAGTTATCAAGGAATCCTGTGATGCACGGCAGGAGTAAGCACATTGATGTGCGTTTCCATTTCTTACGTGATCTGGTGAATGAAGGAGTTGTGCAGATCCAGTATTGTTGTACACAGCAGCAAATAGCAGACATATTCACCAAACCACTCAAGCTAGAGACATTTCAGGAGCTTAGAAAGAAACTGGGAGTTTGTGATGCGCCAAAGATAAACTAAATGCCTGCTTAGGCAGTTTAGTTTAGGGGAGGAAATGATAAGATTTAGTTTGTTAATAAGTCCTAGTCTTTAGGGACTGTTGCCATTTGATTTAGTCAAGTTTGTTACCACGATTCTAGTTAGAACGTGAGTATAGTTTGTTTCTGTTTTCATTCTGTAAAAGGCTATTTAATAGCTGCTGCTTCTCATTTTAATTATCAAGTTAATTCTAGAGTTGTTCTTTGCATTCTAGCTATCTGTTTTTGAGTTGCTTGCATCTAACACGGTTTTCTGCATCTTGAAGCACGGCTCTAATCACTGATAGATTGCTTTCAAGCGCTCGTTTCTCTTTCTCTACTCCCAAAAGCAAGCCAAGTTCATTTTGGCAACTGGAGCTCAACTTATTAAGCAACGCTTCCAAGGCGCTAGAGAGAACTACTTCTGCTGCCATATTGTCTTCTCTGAGTAAAAACGAAGTGCCAAAATGAAAATAGCAAGAGTTGGATATTGTATATCTGAGCAGATGTATGGATTGATTTTATTAGTAGATTGCAAGGAATAAGCTGCTATTGCTTTAATCAAGTAATATACATGAAAAGATGCGGGTCAAACTAAAAAGTATAAAATTCAAATAAAAAATTAAAAAAAAAGATTTTTTTAGCAAGCCAACTAATATACATGTCCGACTCTCATTTGAAGGTGTCCGTGTAAAATTGGAAGAAATTATTTTTGTTAAAATGAATGGCCGGAAGAAATTTGAATTGAGAGGAAGAGATACTTTTGCTTGAATAAAGCAACTGCTTTAGAGCTGTTACTTCCTCTTTTGCAACAAACGAAGAGATATAGACTATAGTACATTACATTTGGATGACAGGCAACAACAAATTGTGTCAGTGTTTGATTGATAAAGCCAATTAGGCTCTCTACCACGTGAAGAAGATGGGGCTGATGGGATTTGTCAATGTGATGTGATGTGTGACCAAACGACCCATGATGATAAGATGAAAATAGGGATGGTGGGCCACGTAAGAGGGTGGGCACATCTGTAATTAATGGGGATCCTACGAGAGAAATATTGACTAATGGCCCTCATCCCATCCATTGGGTTTACCCATAGGATTATAAATGGGTCGATATCGGACTATTAAGGAGAAGGTGGAATCGTATCCGGATCTGGAACCGTTTTGGAATCTATTTCTTGGCTCCAGTTTACTAGTCTGGATTTAGGTTCGGATTTAAATAAAGAATGATATTAAAAATATATGATTTTTAGGAGATATTTTTAAAAATTGAGGTAATATATAGGGTCTCGAGTCTCCGGGTCCGAACCAAGGTGGAACCGGATCCAGACCCATTTACTTATTGGAGCCTAAATAAAGATCCAGACTTAGTTTTTAACGGGTCGGAACCTCCGGATAATCGGAAAATCAGGTACCCATTTACATCCCTACCTATCTAGACTCATCTGTAACGATGGACTCGGGAATTCTATGAATCTTGGCTCTTTAATTTTTTATTAGATTTTTTAACATTCAAGTACAAAGGAGGATTAAGAGATTTCACACCTATTAATTTGGCACTTTACTAATACAAAAAAAGTAAAGTAAAGCATCATTTTTCGGAGAATATATCACATTAAATACATTTTATTCAAAACTCGCCCTATCTTTTTCGGAAAAAAAAAAGGTAAAAAATCAACTACCTTTATCCACTAAAATTCAAATAAACTTCACTTTTCCATGCAAAAAGGTCAAAAAGATTCTATAATAAACAACTAAAAATAAAATACCATTATAACCCACTTATATTTTATTATTTCTTCAAAATCATCTTTACTTCACTTCACTCTATTAGTAGAGTTACAAAACTAGCTAGAGAATTTATAAATACTCCAAATAGGGCTTCTTTCATTGTTGCATTTTCATTGTGATCTTCTAAAGTTAAGATGGCTGGAAGGGTGCCAGCCCAGAGGTTTTTATATAGCGTTTTCACTTCTTAAAATATTACACTTTGGATGGTTGTTAAAAATTCAAAGGGTATTTTTAAATGATGGGTTTTATTAAAATCCAATTATATTTCTCTTACAGGTTGAAAGTCTTTTGAAGTTGTAAAATATGTCTCTCTATTCTCATGTCCAAGAAACTGAAATAGATGACGTCAATCAGCACTTTGAATCTGAAAATGGCTATTTGCATATATTTCCATGCACTTCTAAGTTCTAACTACCAAATATCCTATTAGCTGAGTTACAGCTTTGGGACAATCAAGAAACAAGCTTAAGAACAAATATCCTATTTTCAAACACTCATACTTGATCTTAGTCAAAAGGCCGGGAAAGGAATTGCATATTCCTCATACATGTACTACAAAATAGAAAGAGAAGGGAACTGACTTCTCATGGGCTGCAACGAAATAGGAAGATTTAGAAATATGGTACATACCTGATTAGAATTTAGCAAAGAGGAGGTACTCAGAACTTTGCTTCGGATTGCTGTTTTCTCAAACCGATTGTGAGAGATACCATGAATCGGATCTGAGTTACGGCATATATGAGATACAGTCAAGCTAGAGCTAGAAGGAAGTAATTGGGAAAGGTTTGCAAGACTTGTGTTGACCTCTGCTTATGAAGAGACTCACAAAGAACAAGTAAATGATCAGGGAGCAGCATTACTAGTGATTAAATTTTCTGAAAAGGTCTCTCAGTCATACTAAAGATGGCTTGGTAGATCTAATTGTCAAAGATGTCGGCAGTCTTGAGAGAATATTAAATGCAAGTGGCTGAGGGAAGACATTGACTTGTTGGCTTGGGAAGGAAAAAGGCTGGGAGGTGCCATGCAGATTCTATAATTGCTTGTCTGGAAAAGAGAAATCTGATACGGCAATTAAATTGCTTCAAAAAATGAAAAAAGAAAAAAAAAAAAAAACAACAGACCAGCATAAGTAGGCAAGTAGAAGCATGGGTGTAACTTATAAATAGAAGCATGATGTGACTCCCCAGCATGAGTTCGGAAGTAAGTCCTATTTTGATATAAATAGAAAATTATATAGAAAAAAATCTAACTTTTAAAAGAAAATTGAAAAAATTAAAAAAATATGTCAGATTTTAAGTGCACGATCGAAATTAGGGAAGAATAGGACTCAGACCCATTTAATTTATGGGGAATAACCCAAAACCAATTTTCAACGGTTGAAAACGTCCAACTATTTACATCCATACTTGGGGCATTTGGACGAAATTTGGTGGGGAGTCACATCACAAGGAGACAACACCATGTGCGGTGCGTTTGGATTTTCTCCCATTGCCTATCATGTCATTTTCGGGTTATCACCTCACATCGAGTAGGACTGCACTTCTGGACACGGTTGTAGGCCCCACCCGTAATGTGCATGGTGGGGCTCATCCATTATGCAGTCCGAGTCAATGGATCATATTCATACCTATTATGCTTGTGGAACGATCAAAATAGTAATTGTGGGCCACTCAATGGTTTTTATTTCAACCATTCACACTGACCAAAATACATTTATCAGTAGGTGGCTTTTGGACGCGTAGAAAAAAGCCGCGTAGAAATTGGATGGAAAAGAACTAGTGGAGAAAAGTGACACCCTCAATTTCCACCACTTTTGCCCCCCCCCCCCCCCCCCCCCGCAATTTCCACCACTTTTGCCTTCCCCAACCCCACGCCCCCCCTTGGTGGTAAACCGGTCCAGTTGGACTAAACGGGTCGGATTCGTTTATTAAATGCTAACTCGTATCTGACCCGCTTATTAAATATATCAGAAAGTCATTACCCGCACGCATTCTCTGCAGGTTAATCCGACCGAACCCACATGAACTGACATAACCATTGTGGGTTACTGCGGGTCGGGTTGACCCACATAACTCGTAACCAAAGCTAAATTGATTAACAATCATCTAAGACATTAACCGTTCACAAAGTTTAAATTAGACCCAAACGGATGCGTTAATTTGTAAAAATATGATAAGATCTAAAAAGACAATCCTTAACTTTCTAAATCCTATTGATGCAAATTAAAACCTATCAGGATAGGCAATATGGACAAGCTTTGTCTAGGTTCTGATAAATATAATGTTAATTTATTTCGTATACGATTTTAAACCAGACATAGGCTTAACTGATATTGGGTTGAAGTTTTAGGTCGAGGCATGCGTCATTATGCCATAATTCACAATTCTCTTTGGCTTGTGCCGGCATAAGGAAAAATATTGTGGAAACTAGCATGAATTGAGTTGTTGCTTGATTATTTTATTTTATTTATGTCATATCCATTATATTCTCTTCATATCCATAATCCTCATACGAGAGAAGAGCATGCAAAAGTATTCTCGAGTAAGTTGACGAAGGGTTTACTTCAGAAAAAAGAAAAAGAAGGAATTATTTATACAATGAGTGTAGCATACATTTTTTAAAAATAGTAACTATAGAAATAGAATAACAAAATTAATAAAAATAAAATAAGTTTTTTTTTTTTTTTTTTTTATAAAATTAAGTATTGAGTGTAAGTTTTAGCTGTAAGAAAAGAATAAATGGGTTATGTGGGTCACGCGGGTCAAACGTGCTAACCCTAACCCGACCCGTTTAAATGAGGGTTAAAAAAGTTTGACCCGCGGCTGACCCATATATTATGCGGGTCGTGTTGTACGGTTAATGTACAGGTTGAGTCGGGCTAGATTGATTGGTCAAATGGGCTTTTGCCAACTTTATTTCTTTTCCCTCGTCAACCCAAAGTTCTTCAACAAGGGAGCAGAGCATACTCAGCAACTCGTCATATGTGATAAAAAAACAAAGTGAAGAAAAAAGTAGAAAACTTTTGTCTTGTTTGGGGGCTTTACTAATGGAGTTGAGTAGAGTAAAAATTATTTTGAAGAAAGAATAAAATATAAGTGGGTTATGATGGTATTTTATTTTTAGTTGATTATTATGGAATGTTTTTGACTTTTTGTACTAATTTGTGGAGTTCTTTTTTTTTTTTTTTTGGGGGGGGGGGGGAGAAATGAGGTTACTTTTTTACTTTTTTTTTGAAAAATATGGTGAAAATTTTGAATTAAAGTATTTTTTATGGGACCTTTTTTAAAGAAATTGGGACTTTACCTTACTTGACTCTATTAGTAGAGTTGCCAAACAAATGTGTGGTTTTTCCATGTAATCACTAATCAATGACACTCTTTTATCGTCCAAATACCGCTCTTCCATAATGAGTGGGATCCACTAATTGAGTGATAACTGATAACACTAATGCAACATCAATGACTTTATCCTTTTGTTTCTTTTCGTTTTTTACAAGAATGAAAACTTTTTTGTTGATGTACACGGAAAAGTGATAAGCTCAAATTATAGGTCCATTTTTTTAAGACCAAAAAGTATGAGCAAATGTTACCAGCACAAAGAAGGTGAACACTTAGTATGATTGGAGGGATAGAAATCATCTTGAATGGTCGGTTGATCAATATGTTTGCCCCATGATGAAAATTGAAAGAAGTGTTACACAGCTTCGTGTTGTATGGGGGAAAAATCATATTTCAAAGGGCGTGAGGAATAGGGCTGACATATGGGAAAGGCCCAGTTCAAATCCACTAACAGTATATTGTCATTCATTTTTTTGGGTAAATTAAAAACTTCATTAAATCAAGGGGATTTTACCCAAAAAAACGGATTAGGTGACCATCATACCGAAAAGGTAATTTTAAGTGCCATTGCACCAAATCAATCATTTTGCTTGAAATTGTAATTTTTTTTAACATTCTCTACTAGGGTCCTTATCGACTTTTTATTTATTTATTTATATTAAGGTTCCCTAGAGACCTTGCATTCAACCCGTTCATACATTATTTTAGGGTTTAGAAGCCCAATTTACTCTCTTGTTTGTTTCATTCTTCTTCCTCAGCATCGACTACGACTCCCAATCAGCTGCCAGGCGTATTCACAATGGTTTCCAGCGATCCTCCATCGAGCATGGAACTAAGAATTATGAAAAGGGTTTCTAAAAAGTAAAAAATTATGTTTTAGGGAAAAATACAAACTCCACATTTTCATTGGTCTGCCCCTAACAATAGCTTCTATACTATAATGTTCTCCACCAAACAACGGCATGCGGCTTTAATGGTCTTCTAGAGGTGGGAATATCCTATGGAGAGGAAACAAGTCGAGGATGGTCGTTTTTTTTCAAGAAAAGGGAATGAGGGATGAGTTTCGTGCATTTATAAGCGTACACGAGGGGGGGGGGGTGCAATAATGATGTGTAAGTTTCAACGGTATCAGCCATGAAAAAATTGCTGCTCACATTAATATCAGCCCATATAAACTGATGTGTGTCGTTACAGCCGGGAGATTTTGGAGGGACCAACAAGCAACACTATGGAGCCATGGTTACTATGATCTATATAGGCAGTACTACTCAATGGGCAATCCAAGATGAACAACACTTGTTTTTGTAAATCACCAAGGAGAAATGCAACAATGACTCAAGCTCATACACATCAATATGCCTGTTCAAGACCCTATGCATCATTTCTCTAATCTCTATGAATGATTTATGATAATACCTTGTGTCCTCTAATAAACTGTGATTTATGATAATACCTTGTGTCCTCTAATAAACTGCTAATTTGAATTAAGAAATGCATAATAGTGATGAAATTTTGATGGCACTGTTGGATCATTAGCATTTTATTAGTTTCTTAATATAGCTTACCAACATGAATATACGTAGACAAATAGATCACTATTGTTATCTTATAATCATATAGGGCTTGTATGATGATGAGGGGTTCGATATGGCCACCTATCTTAGTTACTAATGAAAAAATAAATAAATCCTGTTATAAGGCATTAAATTCTAACATTTTCAACTATTTTGATTTTTTTTTGGATATATACATATATTTATATTTTTCACCTCGTTTTTAATTCACACTTTAATAATTTGGCTACCAACCGATACACCCATCGAAACTAAAATCTTGATCCTTGTTGATATGTCCGGTAATTTTTTCTATTTATTGGATCAGCCGTGGCTGGTATTTTGATCCTTCCTTACATGCACTATATTTTTATATTACATTATATAGATCTACCAAACTCACTTTCTAATATTTTCTAGAAGTAAATGGTGGACACCGCGGAATCATAGTTTCACCTTAATGCCGTATGAATGACTGCATTTATAAATAAAGTACTGTAATTTGTTGTCTTTGATAGTCAAGCATGTATCTTGAATAATTGGTTTAGGTTCTACCCTTCCGAGGTTGCATTTAGCTTCATTCATCTCTTCGCTCCCCTTATCTAGTGAAGTATACTAGAGGCTAAAAGGTGAAGAAAAATCTGAACATCATACAGTCTATTGTATTGATCAATTCGCATATATTTAGGGTTTTTTATGATTAGGTCTGAAAAACCCTAGAACTGTGTAACATGGAAAATGAAGAAAAAGGTGGAGTTTCTGAGAAGAAATTCTATAGCTGTGTCATCTAAGGTTGGACTACCAGCTCTAAATATTGTTATATTTTTCTAAAAAGAAATTACAAAATGCACCTTGTGAACTTCCTAAAAGTACAAATCAGTTTGTGATTTTTTTTTTGGGTAAGCTATTGTGATTAATTTTTACATAGGAGGTCCAAATCTATTTGTTAACATCTTCTTTTGTTTTGAAAACATTGAGGAGCAAATGTTCAAAGCACAGCTAAAGAATGTGATTGGCCATTTTTGATAGGGACGTGGATCGCTTAAACTCTTTCATCTTATCTCTGCAGGTGGGTCTATTATATGATGAGGTCTCTCTACAAAATGTTCTTGACATGACAAACGATTGGACTGCAGAAGAAAGACAAATGTTGAGGAATGAGGTGTGTAATGGAGTTGTGAATTCTATGGTTATTGCTTTTCCTAAGTAAGAAGCACTTTGCATGTCTTTGACTCTTTATGGCATTACTAGTTCTGTGATATAGCTAAAAAAATGAAACAGAAAAAAGAAAAAAAGAAAATTAGGGATGGCTGATAAAGGAGGGGTGAGAAGGTTTTTGCACGGACTAGGAATGCTCCGAAAAATAAGGTGGTCCAATGATTATAGCTGCAGACTTGGATTTAAAATTTTAAACCTGAAAGATTATTAGTAACAGAAAAAAAAAAAAATTGGGGTGTTTTAATCTAGTGAGGAATGTAGCTCCAATTGGGATAATAGTGGTACATTGCCAGTACACGTTCATTGCTTAGTATAGAGGGAAAGGCTGAGAAGTAGGCCAAGGTGACCCCTAATGCCCTCACGATGCTAATGCATGTATAGGGCATCAGAGAAAAAAAAAAAAAATTGCTGAGATGATGAAATCAACCTAAAATGAAGTAAGAATGGATAAAAAAAGGATCCAGTGCAATCATCATGTTGGCTAGAAATGTGGTAATGTAACTATTTAGTGCTTGGATCAGTTATAGACATTTTTAGTTGTTTTTAACTTAAAATAAATTTGATTATGTACTTGTGTTTTGGGTCAGTAATAGACATTCTGTTGTTTTTTATGCTGTTGTCCTATTCATCATTTCATGTAATAAATTAAACAGTTATCAATTTTTAGTGTCAATATATTATAAATCATTCAAACATTAATCCACATAACATGGTAATCCTTTAATGCTAAATGAAGCAACATGTTAATGAGTTAATAGACATGATCATCATTGGGTAGCTTTTTTATTGGGGCAGATATTTAGTGTGACTAAGATACAAATCACGTTTTTGTGACTTAAAAGTGACTAAATACAATTTCCAGATTGATTAAATAATTTCTTTTAAATAACTACAAACTAATGAATAAGATATAATCTTGGACATGTACTGAATATCTAAGATCAGGTGTTGAATCCTTGGATCCAAGCCCCAAGGCCTTTCCATGGTTGTATTGGTCAAATATTTAAAATAAGTTAAAGATAATTCTTGGATTAATAGAATTCAGTTTTTAAATTATTAGAAGCCGAGAAAAAGGAAATAAGGAGGGAATAACCAAAGATCATGTTAAAGCCATGAATCTAAGATATTCCAATGACTATATTTTTTATTTTATTTTTGCTAGAGACTAATTTGAAAATGCATCATGTACCTTTTGAAAACAGATTTCGGTATAAAAAATGCATATTATGTAATTAAAAATATAAAATTCGTTATAGATTTTGAATCAAGGTTCATATCCATGTATACATCATGTATTCATCTTGTTTTCATAATTCTAAGCTTTCCTAAGGAAAAAAAATCCTCTTTTATACAAAATTGTCCAAACGTCTTCTCCAAATTCCTAGCTTTGACTCAAGATTTCTCCCTTTGTTACTTTTGGTAAGAAAATTGTAACACGTAAGTTTCTGTAGCACTAGATCTACTTTTAGAAGCTTCAAGTAGAATTGTAGAAAGACTATGATTGACAGTAAGAGTTTGAATAAACCTACGTGTTTTTATACTGATTTTTGCATTTTTTGGATTCTGGTGAGGATAGCATGCGGTCATGGCATCGTGGATGAACAGTTAGGAAAGATATACGTGCTCTCAGTTAGCCATATAGATGTCGAGATGACAAACTTTATTAGCGTGAATTGGAGATATTTAGCGGTCAAAGAGCCACACAGTTGTCAATTACATTCCAGCGGGTTTTCAGATCTCATTGGAGTGAGGTGTTTTGGTTTTTCCAATTTCCATTTTGGAAAAGACGAGTGGGATTTTATATATATATATATATATATATTCCCAGATAAAGATACTTGTATTGATCTAATCATATTTATTGCAATCTAGATTAAAGAAGCGTTCCCATTTTATGGGGAAAATGCACACCATTTTTAATGAAACCAAGAAGTAAATTGATTTCATCATCATCAAAGCCTTGTCCCAACTACGTTAGGGTCAGTTACATGAATTATGTTTCTCTATTAGGATCCATCCCGAGCCAAATCCTTGAATAGGTAGGCAGTCTTCAAATCTATCCTAACTACTTCCATCCATGTCCTCTTCAGCCTACCCTTTCATCTTGGTGGTCCATCAACATTCATAGAAAAACATTTTTCTCAACGGCCCCATTGTTGGCCTGCTTTGGACATGTCTAAACTATCTCAAATGAGTATCATAATTCATAACCCTTTTTCTCAACTACTGATTTATGACCTCTAAATGAGTCTCAAATGAGCAAAAATGGTATATATCATTGAACCTTGTGTATGTTGTTACGGGAGGGGAACTTCACAATGTGGCTCACCTATTGAGAATAGAAAAAATCACTGTACATCATGAACAGCCTCCCCTTCAATGAACTGGCCCTAAAGTTTACTCTTGTAGAAGATGTTCCCGCTACATGATTGAGCATCATCTCATTCTTATCATATGCTCAATCTTTATGGCAAGATCAACTCTGATTGGAGTAATAATTGGGGAGAGACTTGGTGAATGACTTTCAATGCTAGCCTCTCAGTCAGCCATGTCTATCGCAGGCATCATAGCCCATCATACAATTATAACCATCTATGTAATGGATTTTCATTAATTAATTATAGGTGGATTGGTTTACATGTGATCAATCCAATGAGGCCTACTTTAATTGGAGAGAACTGTTAATTCTATAATGGATTCTAGGAAATTATCTCTCAAAAAATGTTGGAATATTTTCAAATTTAGGGTGTTTCTTCGGATTTTTTGAAAATAGCTGCACAAAATTACATTACTTGTTAAATGATTAGTAAGGAATCAATAAAATATGTAGATCCTTGCTCAGCAACTGCATATTGTCTGATATGTTATTCGCTTGCATTCTTCTCAGTTCCATGAAACATGAAGCAACTTTTAGTCTGCCTAGCAGATTTTTTTTTTTTTCATTGTAATAGGTACCCAAGACTGGTCTGAAGACACCATTTCGAGATGGGTTCCTTAAACATGTTGCTGAAGATGTTTTGAAGTTGGCTAAGGTCATTGGCCGTGCTTTTCATTTACAAAAAAATGTTGGAAAATGCATGCTGCATTGCCATCTGACAGTTTTTGCGTATAATGTGGGGAACCACATGGGGATTTTTTTTGGGGGGCGGGGCTTGGCTTAGGATAAGGTAAGCTCATATAAGTTCAAGTGTGTGGCGGGACCTAACTGGGGAACCACATGGGGATTTTGGGAGGGGGGGATTATTTCAAGGACTCCTCGGGACCTCTTCTTTGCAAAAAAACTAGCCCCAACTGTGGTTTCTATAATCTCCATCTGGCTCCCAAAAGTTAAATGATCAACAGTCCATTCGGATCAGTACACAATCGATCCAACCGTCCAGTAAATTTGGCTAGAAAGTGACTCTAGCTTTTAGAAATACACACCGTATGGACAAATTCCACCGTTCTTTCTATAATCAATTGCCCATGAACGAAACAGTAATGATTTGTTGAAATGAACTAGGGAGAATGTGACTTGTTTTTGCTTTGAGTGTGGATTGATCCATTCATGGGCTAAGTTTCCAACCGATGTCTGTATTAATGGCAGGAGTGACACCTGCTGAGAAGCTTTTGGATCTGTACCATGGGAAGTGGGGATGTAGTGTGGATCCTGTCTATGAAGAGCTGCTTTATTGAGCTGCATGTGAATTTATCCCTAGTGAACATCTATTCATTCTCAAGTAAGGCTCCCCTTTGATTCAGGGGACTATTTGACAGGAGCCCTTAGCACAACTGGAAGGTGCTCTTTGCTGCAACCAATATGACTAATATGACTGCGGGTTCGACTCAGCTTACTTTTTGAGGGAAAATAACAGGGAATAGTACTACAGTAATCTTTGACAAAACCTTTCTTTGTGTCATAATAGAAATGGGTGGTATAATGTTGTTCTTGTGATTACTTCCATGGAAGAAATCTACAAAAACTTGATTGGAACATGCCTGAAATGCCCCTTAAAATTTTTAACTTTTCCTTTATAGAATTTTCGTGTTGAGAGTTATTTGGCACTTTTGCTTTGGAGGTCCAAAAAATTTCGAAAACCCAGTGGATCACTAGATTGAGCAGAAACTGCCTGATTCAACCTGCCCTAGTCAGTTGATACATGACACGGTCTATCCTCATTTTCAGTGAAATCCAGCGAGGTTTTCCTTGTAAGACTTGTTTTTTTTTTTTGGTACCCCAGCCAACGAGGTTTTCCGCCGGGTTTTGCTGGCTTGACTTTGGAGTATAAGATTGCTATTGATGCATTTGCTTCCATATTCTATTATGAGGATGATAATTG
Organism: Camphora micrantha; assembly: GCA_003546025.1. Taxonomy (NCBI): domain Eukaryota; kingdom Viridiplantae; phylum Streptophyta; class Magnoliopsida; order Laurales; family Lauraceae; genus Camphora; species Camphora micrantha. The sequence goes on along the minus strand of QPKB01000009.1, from coordinate 5,564,020 downwards.
ATGATGAGCAATTTTTTACATGCATTCTATACTTGAAACATACTTATTAAGTGATTTTTAACTTGCCTGGTGGATGCAGAGTCCCCCATTAAACCCAAACCTGCAAAAGGCCAAGCCTCTGTTCTGGTCTAAGCTGGTTATTTAACGTGGATAATCCATGTTCGGCCACATGGTCATTGGTGTAAACTGATTATTTTGCTGCGGATAATCGAGTGGCTTGGAAAATCTGTGCATGATCCACACAATTGTTGGAATTGATAATCAACTCACTGTATTGTAATCATTCGTTCATTTTACTTGCAATATCTTGGAAGGTGAAGAGTAGTCCAGGCACACCCAGATGTAGCCTTTGGGAGGGGGGTCATGGATAGGGCCCTAAAATGGTTCCTTAGAAAGGCATCTTTGATTTCCCTTCTCATGCTTTTCCAGCATCACAAAGATGCAAAACCAAAGGCATAGCTCCTATAAAAACCAGAGCTTGGTCGCTTAATTACTAGGTAAAACTAAGGTTGGTCGGCAGGTCATAGTTCAATTGGTCAGCTTGGGTCGGCTTTAGATACTTTTTTTTTATGAAAATTATGGAGAGAGCGTAGATTTAGAGGGTCATTGGGGAGAAACTCTATTAAAGGAGAATCCACATGGAGAAAATGCCATGTGCAGTGTGCTTCCATCATTCGTCATTTTCAGATGTTTGCTGCAGGATTTATTTGGGCACCATTCTGCAGCAGATCCCTTGCATTGGGCTGGACGTGACCACATACCTTTTTTGTTTTCTTCCTTTTGGCCTTTGGTATTCCCTTGTATTTGGATGCTGTTTTCCACGCCTTGTATCTCCTCTCTCCCTTTTCTATAAATCTTTGCAACTTAGCAGAAAAAAAGACTTTTTTTTTTTGAATTTTCAGATTCAGATACTTTTAAACCACTCTGAAGGCAGTGCAGCCGTGTTCAAAAGATCCAAGTAGCAGCCAGGTTTTGCCATTGCTCTTCAGCACTAGTCTGTATGTATGTGAAACTCATGTTTTGTTGATCTAGACAATTGATTTAATGCATACCCAATTAGGTAGAAGAAAATTGTTTGAAACAAGACGTAACTCGAAAATTCTTTGCAATCCAATTTTCTGCAAGATCATGAATCAAGCTGGACCCCACATGTCCATGATCAATGGTTTATCCATTGTAAGGATGACCCACAAGTCTCATAAGTATATAAAGGAGGTTGACTAGTCAACACAGTACACATCAGCAGACATTCAACGAGTATTATCAAGATGAGATAATTAAGGATGACTCCAATCTGATTAAGACTATCTGCAAGCTGGCTTGGGATGTTTCATTATATGATTCAGTAGATTCTCTATTTAAGGAAACTCTGCACACTGAAATCTATTTAAATGAAATACAGTGGAAAGGGAAAAAACAAGTCAAAAGAAAGAAGGCCCTATCTCATTTTAAGTTTCCTCCTCAAAAGGATTCTGTGCGCATCTAAATGGTCCATCAGGTGCCTAAATTTTGAACTAATGAGGTAAAGCTGATGAAACCATGTCAACTGGGGATATGGTTTTGATATAACAATAACTTAGTGAACTAGTGCAAAACTTTGCGAGATGATCCAAAGCAGTTAAGTGAACCCATTATCAGATCAACACAGGCCAGCTTCGTACTTCGAAGTTAAAAATAAATAAATAAAAAATAAATTCTATGCTATCGTTTTTTAAAGATAAAAGTACTCACACACCCAACTCACACGCACTCACCCAAGCCTCTCATCTTCAGCGCTACAACATGGGATTGATCTCCAATTGTTCCTATGGAAGTGCGGTGTCTCACAAACTGAGCTACCAGCTGATGTGCTAATTTATGCAAGTCTCATCACACCAAAAAGACCTCAATGTAGTACTTTCATCATCATCATCATCATCATCATCATCAACAACTAATGAAAAAAGTGTTATCTAACATCAGCAGTTCTTATGAAAATAAGACATTATGAAAAATAACAATGGCTGAAAATAATAATAATAAAGTGATCGAGTGGCTAGCTGCATGTCTACATTGAACAGACAACCCTTACATTTGAATAGGTTGTTAGCATATGTTTTCCAAATGATTACATACAGAAATGTATATACATGCTACCACTCAGAAATGTTAAGAGTGGGGCCTTTCGTTTTTTTGTAAGATAAGTAAGAATATATTAACTTCCCCCAAAACAGGGTAGGGAAAGCCCTTTATACAAAAAGAAGAGCTTTTCATTGGTTTTGGAAGGCTGAATTAAAAACCATGGTCCATGATCTAATCATCATAATACCAAAACATCAATACGAGTTGCCCATGGCAAGATTTCTTAGGATATGAACTTTCCACAAATATTTCATCTCGTCAGCACTCTCCATGACTAAATCATGGGCCCCACTTGAAGATAATCAAGTCATTAGGATTACATACATGGTCTATATAATTTCCTCACATACAGAAGGTAAAAACAGAGAATCATTTAAGTTTCAAACTAGTGAATAAGAACAAACCAAAGATAACAAGCAAGATCCACACAGTACAACTACACCAGTAAATTCAAAGTCAAACCAAAGCCAAATAAAGCGACTCAGAAAACACAACCATAAGTTCAAACAACATCATGAAGGAATGTTTTTTTTTTTTTTGAACTCCATGAATTGCCCAGACCAATAAGAAGGTGCAAAGATCCCTACTATTCTTTATCTGACTCCAGCTATTCACACCTGAAAAGAGAAAAATCATTAGTGCTCCTAAATTAGGGAAAGAATTCAAACATGTATCTTGACAACTATAAACCAAGCCAAGGATTGGAGAGTCAGGTAATCTTTTATTTAAACTGTAAATGTATGCATGTAGACAAAGTGTAATTCTTGTGACTCTTTCAAGCCACCCAAGCTATGCCAATTGCAGGTTAGTGCTAAGGACCAAGTGTTAAAATATTGGTAGAAACAATCTGAATCAGCCAATAATATCAAAAATTTACCTCGTTAAATCATGGAATTGGCAAAAATAAAAAATAAAAAAAAAATCATGGAATTGGCATAATACACGTATTGCATGTGTATTGGCTGATATACCGGCTATAAGATCACAGTCATACCCTTTTAGAAAGACTTCTACGACAACATTTATTGATTTGTTGAATTTACTTTTGATTGAATTTAGATTGATCCTAATTGGATCATGAATGATCTTTTGATTATTGGTTGTAATTTTTGTATAAATACATGAGTTTCAATAGTGTCCCACTCATTAAGGGCCTGTTTGTTTGCATGGAATACATGAATACAGGTGTTCATGCCATAAGTTGTTAAAAATGAAGATCCAAGGTGAATATACAAAAATGACCATCAAAGAACCTCTCCTTTGATTGGAAGTAAATCAGCATATGATAGGAAATCAATACACAGCCATCACAAGTAATTCAAGTCATAGGAAAGGCAAGGTCCCATCTATATTGCTACCTTATATCCTTCGCCCCTCACCTCATATAATTCACATTTCACTTCTTGAAAAACCATTTGGTGGAACTCATATGACCATGAATATTCAATTTCTGTGTATTTGAATGCAAACAAATAGGCCTTAAGAGAAGAAAAAAAAAGGGTCATTTACAAAGAAATCTTTGCTGCATTTACCGGGAAAGACGTGAGCTTGGGGTTTGGAAACACAAAAAATGGGTGTGCCATAGCTCAAGCATTTTTGAGTTTTTAAAGTGAGTAAGTACTTTACCCACCAGGCCATGATCTACGTCATATGAGTAAAATTTATTGCAGTTTATATATAAAAAAATAACAATAATCATTGGAAAGTTCTCCTATTATCAATTTTTTCATTTATACATATTATCCTACTTATGTCAATCATATCTCTTCGCAGAAGTCACTAATACAGATATATATATATATATATATATATATATATATATATATTGCCTATACGGTTGTAAGTTTCAATTTTTCACCAATTTGACATGAGTCTGATGCCAATGCTAGAGCCCATGTCAATGACTCAGTAGTGCCTTGATGAGTGAAGTCAACAACGCAGAGACATGCCAAGTTGGTGAGCTATGATCCAATAAAATTTCAGAAAATATAATATAATAAAATGAAAATTGAAAGAACAAAAGAACCAAGAAGGAAAAGCATTCCATGATTAAATTCAAGAAATAGTTTTTATCTTGTAAAATACTTCAATACTCAGCGAGTCATGTGACTCGGTTTGCTCCACCATAGTGATTCAAGCCGAGTCTTTTGACATGTTCTAGCTATGTCAATCAGTCAATGACTGGGCTCAGCTTGATGGGTGAAGTAAACTTGGCCACAATTCATCAAATTGGGAAACTAAGATTACATAAATTAACACCAAGTTGATACTGCAGAAATCAAAAGTAAACACCACAAAGATTCAGTCCAAATCAAGTTTTGGGGAAGGACCGTAGCAGAAGCACGTCAGAACGACATGGACCTAGACTAATTTTTCCTGATATCTACCTAAGGTTACATATTTTGAAAACTATAGTTAATTTACACTTTCACTGTCAAACCATATTTTTTGGATGTAACTGAGGCTTATAGCATATATGCCTACTCCCAACGTAACCATCGATTATTATTAAAACTATTCTTTTCTCGCAAAAAAAAAAAAAAAAAAAAAAACCCACAAAGATAAAACCATAGGAAAAGAATAAATAAAAAAATAATGTTCATTGGATGAAGCTCAAGTACCTGTAATGCTTTATTAAACTTGAAATGACACAGCCCAAAGTTCACCTAAAAAGAAAAGAATGGTAAGCACAATGAAGATTATAAGGATTCAGTTAAATAGAAAGAGAGAGGGTGATAATCATCCATTGAATTACAATCAATGGCCAGGTTCAAAATCAATTCAAAACAGACGCTTGAAAAGAAGGAAGTGAAAATAAAACCAAAGCCGAATTGAGGCCCATAGGGTAATTGCAAACTGCCCATTAGCTATACTGCCATTGTAGGACTTAGCAAAATTACCCCAGTTCATATTGGTGAGAAATAAACATTCAATCTTTAACTATGAAGAGGCTCATCAACCATTACAAAGCTTTCTCTTATCTATCCATACTTGTTAATTTGCTATCTTAGAATGACTCTCCTCAATCTGCTCTTCAATGTAGTACGTTCTTCATGTGATACCATAAGTTACATGCTGGTCCCTTCTACTTCCTACTGCAGCATTTCTTCTAGCATGGTTTCCCCTCTCCTCATGCTCTGTTCTACCAGAAACTAAAGTTAGGTGAAGGAGAAACAATAAAAAGAACCACGAGAGGTTTCTGCTCTCTGCTGAATTCTGTTTCTATCTGAGAGGAATTCTGTTTTCCCATAGGAAATTAAAATCCACTCTATCAAGAAAAAATAATTCATTTTTTCTCTTTTTCCATGAGGAAAATCTGTTGCACAAACAATGAAACTGTGATCTGCATGGAAAATCATTATAATTTTCCTGTATTTGCATAATGCTTTCTGAAGCACAAATGCATTCTAAAACTTCGCTAGAGGCCAGAATGCAGCTTTCTCTATGGATGCATGTGATTGAAAGTCAAACAACTCATATGTATTTTGCCATATAAGAGACCATATGGCAGTACTTATCATCATCATCAACAACCACCACCACAATAAAGAAAGAGTTATCTCATCACAACAACAAAAATGAGTTATCTCATCATCATAAGTTATTACCAAGAAGATGTACCATAAAAATAAGAAACATTGAATACATCAAAGCCAGAGTTTTTTTTATTTTTATTTTTTGGTATAAAAAGCCATAAAGTTACTATTTAATCATTTCTACATCAAGTATGGCCCTCACATTTGAAAGGGTTATGAGGATATGTGATCCATATGAGAACATATAAAGAGGCATATACATACTCCCACTCGGAGAACTGTTAAAAGCTTTTTTGTTGTTTCTGAATAGTAACTTAAAGACCAATGAGTATGACCTAATTACTAAAACATCACTTAGGGCCTTTTTGGTTTGGAGTACACAAGAATTAAGGTGAAGCTGAAAATGATGTTCATCTATTCTTTTTCTACAACTTCTCTTCAGCTTTATGGTCCTGGGCTCTGTTAGCTACAGGCAGCCCTCAAGCCCGGTCAAATGCTCCTACAGATTTATAGTTCTCCCTTACTACAAACAGAAATCTAGCCGATCGCTATCTTCTTCTCCACTGCATATGCTTCATGGATCTCTAGGAATGAAGCCATCTTTAATGAGAATTTTCCCTCTCTTTCAATAACCAAAATTCTCCTAAAAGATCAACTTTAGTCCCTCGTTGGTTCTCACAGATCTCCTACTAACAAGAACATCCATAGTTTTATGCATTTTTTTTTAGGAATGTCTACTCCATTGTAATTAAGCTTTTGGTTTTGTTTGTGGGCCCTATTATGCTTCTCTCTCTGGCCATGTCATCATTGGTCTTCTCTCTGTTTTTTGGGTTGTTTTTTTTTTTTTTTTTCTTTATACCCACCTCCTTTCTTCTAATACAATTTTCCATTTAAAGCAAAAAAAATAAAAAAAGGAACACATGAATTGAATACATAGCAATTCATGCCAAAAGTTGTTAAAAATAACGATCAAAGGCGAATTTCGAAAATGAGCATCTATAAAACTCTCTCTTATGGAAACTAAATAAAGTGAAGTTGCGAATTGAATACCCAGCCATCAACCTAGCTAGAAATTCAAATCCTAGGAAGGTCATTACTTCATATTCCTCACCCATTACCTCAGTAATGATTGAGAAGATGGAGGTCATAAAACCATAAATTCCTAGGTATTCTATGTAAACAAACTGGCCATAAGAGTTTCCATCTGAGATTTCTTAGGATAAGATTTTTCTGTGATTATGTTACCTCATCAGCACTTCCCATGACTAAATCATGTTCCCCAATTGAACATAAGCAAGTCATGAGGAATGAGGATTACATCCATCATCAATATATTTTTCAAACATACAAGAGGTAAAAATAGAAAACTCGGCTGAGTGTCAAACAAGTGAACGGTAAGAAAACTAAGGTCACCTCAAGATCCACACAATACAGTACAACCACAACAGTCAAAGTAGTTCAATGAAAATCAAAGAAAAACTCATCCCAGAGAATACAATCATAAATTCAAACATCATGAGGGAAGTTGATATGATCCAATACCATTAAGGAGTTGCCAATATCCCTATAACTCTTCCAGCAATCCACACCTGCAAACAGAAGAATCACAGGTACTCCTAAATTATGTAAACAACTAAAAACTTAGAGCTTGTCAAGAGAGACCAAGGGAAGAGTGAGAAGTTAAGTAATCTTTTAGTTAAAACTAAAAATAAATATAAAGTGGGATTCTTGGGACCCTATCAAACCACCAAATCACTCTGCTGAGTCTTTTTCATGTTAGGGTGGTGCTAATGGCCAGTACTCCCAGGATGAAGCTGAAAAATACCTTTAATACTTTGTTGAACTTCAAATGCCACAATTCACCTGTCAAGAAAAGATTGGTCATCAAAATGAAAATTAAAAAGATTCAATTAAATAGAGAGAAAGTGTGGGATAATCATCCCCTAATTCATTACAATTAAATAGACTTTTCCGTCTTTCTCTCTCTCCCAATCTCCTCATCTTTCTCCATTTCTTCCCACATCATTTGAGCCATTTTACATGAATTTCCTTTGTAGACTGCAATTTCCAATGCGGAGAAGCATCGAATCTTTTCAAACGCAATTGAGTTTCGAATTAGAGTTCACTTCGATTTGAGTAGATTGAAACTGTGCGGTCCTAAATCGAGATGGGTTTTTAAAGTGAGGGCAGTTGGGAATCCAGAGGAGAATTCTAATGATAAGGAGCGTATTGGAGGAAATGGAGCTGAGGAAAAATGGATGGTGGATTCGGGAGGATGATTTGTGGGAAGATTATGAGAAACCGTCAATGCCATTCCTCCTGTTGTTTTCACGATATTGTGATTTGCTTTTTTCATTTAGTTTTCTTGTGCTAGTGTTTACTGTAGTTTTCTGTCCAAGATTGGAAAAAGATCGAATTTTTATTAGTGAAGCTGTGAATTTTTTGTCTGTGACAGTTAGGTGTTGAGAAATGTTCTTCCTTTTTTTTCTCTGAAGTATACAATTTTTTTTTTTTGGAAAGAGAACTAATGCATTGAATAAGCAATTCTATATATAGTTAGCTAAGTTTGTATAACAATGACGATACTGGGATAGTTTGGAAAACAATCCAATTTTCTGTTGTGTAGAGCTGTACTTGCCCTATAAAAAGACAGGGAAGATTTTTTAACTGATCATTTTCTGAGATAGCAAGAAGAACAATTTATTTATTTTTTATTTTTTGTTGTTGTGGGGAGGGAGTGCATGGGGGAGGGGAGGCATTAGAATTACAGGATCAAGTTCTAATGTTGAAAATGAGTACAACTATGTGCTTTAAATTTGTTTGCACCCTATAAACCCATCATGGCTTGGACTACTATCTATTCTGAGAAATACTCAATTAGCATATTAGAAGTTGGCTACAGTAGTGTTAAATCCTTTGAATTTCTCCCATAAAATAAAAAAAATAAAAATAAAAAAAACAATTTCTTTTATTTGATTAAAACATCTGAGTCATTTTCAAATCCTTCTCTGTCTATTGTGGTGTCTTGACATAAATGCAGATCAGAGAAGGCAGGTACCAAAGCATACAAATTGGGGACAATAAGATAATTGCTCCACACCTATTGTTGTTTATTTTAATTATATTTGATTCTAATCCAATTATCAGAAAAGTGTAACAGAAGCATGGGCCAGTCCAGCTCAGATTCCTCAGATGCAGGTAACAAAAGCCCAAGGCCTTCTTTCTTACATTGCACCCAATATATAGAATGGCAACTTGTATTGATATATTGATGAGAATTCTAAAAAGCATGAGAAGTTGTTGGGATCGACTAAACTATGGTGAGTGTGCCTCTAATACATAAAGTTCACAAGAGAGAAAATTGGAGAAGATGCCTATGGGATGAAATTTGTTGATGGAGATGAAGATTAACTCACCTGGTTTCCCTCATGATCTGGACATGATTTGATGATGATGATGATGATGATGATGATGATCCAGGATCATCAAGTAGAAGGAGGAGAAGAAGAAGATGGAGAAGATGAGCAGCAGGAGGGCAAAGGAAGAAGCTTCTCTAGTTTCTTCAGTGAGTGCAATAATAGATGTAGACACTGGTCACTGCTCTCCTCCCCTTCGGTGTCTTCACTTGCAATTCCTCCGAAAATGTAGATGTCTGGAACATGCGCTACCTTATGCCAGTCCTGGCCCTTGTTGCGTTGCACTCTTCTTCCCAAAACAGGGCATCCAAGTATCCACAACTGTTCGAGATTTTTCAGGCGTTGCAGCCCCTCTGGCAGACACATCATAGCAGGGCAGGTACAAATAAATAAACGTTCAAGCAACGTGAGGTCTCCCACCCACTCTGGCAAAGACTTCATATCAGGGCAATCTCCAATCAATAAAAAAGTGAGAGATGCAAGGTTTTCCATAGACTCTAGCAACTTCTTCATAACTGACTCTGGACACCCTCTGATCACCAAACTCCGAAGCGATTTGAGATTTTCTGAAGAAACTAGAGAAGACCACACCTTTGAAGGGTTCTTAATTGAAAGGAAGGTAAGGTTTTTCAACATATCAGTTGATAAGGACTCTATATTTTTACAAGATTTGATTTCCAACTCCTTAAGAGAGGGCAAGACGATCCCATCTCCTGGAAGTGAGGTTTGCTTTTCACACGAATCACTTATTTCCAACACCTCGAGAGAGTTTAAAGGAGGAGACCGCTGCTGCTGCTGCTGCAATTCAACGGGCAATGACAGCACCAGATCATTACACCCTTCAACAGTCAGTTCTTTGAGAGCAAGGAGATTCTCCAACTGATTTGACAGAGAAATTAATTTTGGGCAATTTGAAATTCTCAATTCGCGCAGGCTGGTATGGTTTCGCCCAAATTCTTCTGGCAAATGCTTGACCTCTGGTAATGCATCGATAGAGAGCTCGGAAAGTGAGGTGTAGTTGGCCACTGACGCCAATAACCTGTCATTGCTTTCAAATATTTGTAATTTTTCAAGTGAAGGAAGAAAATGAGGCAAGCGGACCATCTTAGGGCATTGTTTGACAACCAATTCAACAAGGCGATGGAAGACCACTTGCTTATCATCATCTGCTGCTTGTGGTGACCATCTTTCCAAATTAGGCATCTTGGTGAGCTCGACTTTTCTCAGAGACTTGGATGTGGAAAACTCTATCTTCTCACAACCCACTCCTTTCATCTCTAACTCTTCAAGAACCGGAAGAAGAAACTGAGGCAGGCAAATCAGTTTTGGGCATTCAAAGATTCTCAAAGTACGAAGGGAACGAAAAGTCACTTGCTCATCTTTATCATCATCCACTTCTTGTACCGACCATCTCTCCAAATTAGGCATGTCGTAGAGGTCGACGCTTTTCAGTGAGTGAGATCTGGAAAACTCTATCCTTTCACAACCCACTCGACTCATCTTTAACTCTTCAAGTGCTGGAAGAAGAAACTGAGGCAGGCAAATCAGTTTTGGACAATTCTGGATTTTTAGAGCATGGAGGCATTTGAAAATCACTTGGTTATATCTTTCTCTTCCCTGCTCATCACCATCGCCATCCTCTTCTGGAGATGACCATCCCTCCAAATTAGGCATATTCCTGAGTTCAAGGTCTTTCAATGATGGGAACAAATCTTTGTAGTTGTGGCTTCCATCAAATTCAACAATGTGTTTTACAGCATCCATTGTGTCTATCTCAAGTGATTCAAGGAAATCTAGTTGCCCAAGAGGCGGCAGCCATTCACATCTCTCGCAAGACGACAGTGATATTTTCTTTAAATTTGTAAGCTTTTTCATCATCCAACTTGGAAATCCCAGACCCGTGTAATTCTTAACCGATAGCTCCTTTAGATCTGAATGAGGTTCAAGGAACTCAATCACTTCCTTTGCATTTCCTTCTGCGGCTACTGTTTCATCACCAGACCAGGATAACTTCAAAGAATTGACATGTTTCTTCGCCTTCAAGTTTGCTTCGCGAGCACATCCAACATTTGTTATATTATCAAGCCCTCCAATGCGAATATTTCCCCAAAGCAGATTTAAATCTTTCAACTCTTCTATTCGAGCTCCACTCTCTTTAGTAATAATAAATTTTGGCAGCGTCCTGAGAAAAGTTAACTCTCCAATTCCTTTTGGCAAGGACAAATTCTTAAGCCGTTCCTCAACTTCAATATGTCTAAGGCTAATCATTCTCTTTATATTCTTTGGCAACTTCTGGAGGCGAGTGCGGATGACTCTCAGTGTCTGCAAGTTGTGTAAGTTGCAAATGGTCTCAGGTAATTCTGTAATCTCTGTATATGAGATGTCAAAGTACCTAAGATGTCTCAACTTGTCTATTGAATTTGGCAGGAAGTGAATCCAACTCCAACTTAAATCCAACACCCTTAAGCACCTGAAGCTCAAGCAAACATTAATATCAATAGAACTAGCTGTAATCATTGAACGCAGTTTCTTACATTTCTTCAATGCATCCAAATTCTTTGGTTCTCTTACCCATTCATCATCCTCTTCCGTCAATGCTAAATGACGAGTTTCACTGGGAATAGTGTCGATGGGAGCCTTCACAATAATGACTTCTTCTCCTGCAACAGATTTCAGAAGATCATGTATAAGGTCATGCATCTTATACCACTCCTTTTTTATGCCATAAGTTTCCGCGTCAACCTGAAACAAGGACCTCCGCAGCAATTCCTCGAAAAACTCTCCGGCCTTTTCTTCTAGGAGTTCATTTTCTATGCTAGAGTGAATGAAGCCTTGGGCGATCCATTGTTTGATTAGTATATCTTTCTCAAATACATCTCCTTTAGGAATTACAGCACAATATGCAAAGCACTGCTTCAAAGATGATGTCAGATGATCATAGCTGAGTCTTAATATGGATAAAACTCTTTCATTATTATCTGGTAGCTGCCAAAATTCTCTATTTTTCACATATTCCCAATAAGGTTCAGTCTTTTTGGAAGACATCAAACCCCCCAAAGTTTTCACTGCCAGAGGGAGACCATCACACTTCCCTACCGTTTCCTTTCCAATTGATAACAATTTTTGCGGTAGGTCTTTTTCTGGATTTACCAATTTCTCAAACAAACTCCAAGAATCCTCCGGTGACAGTTTTCCCAATTGATGTGTTGGAAGTGTTCGCACAATGTCTGCAACATAACCATCGCGAGTGGTTACTAATACTTTGCTTCCTATAGAGCCACATGCCAGCCATGTTTTCAGTCTATCCCATTTCTCAATTAACTCATCCCGAACATCATTCCAGACATCATCCAGAACAAGTAAATATCTCTTCCCACCCAGTGTTTCTTGAAGACGAGTTTGTAATAGATCCATGCTCAATTGTTCAGCTTTATCCTTGTTTGCAGATTCTAGAATTCCTTTCAGAA
>QPKB01000009.1:5511023-5550739 GCA_003546025.1 Camphora micrantha | reverse complement strand
GCTTGGGTGGCTTGAAAGAGTCACAAGAATTACACTTTGTCTACATGCATACATTTACAGTTTAAATAAAAGATTACCTGACTCTCCAATCCTTGGCTTGGTTTATAGTTATCAAGCTACATGTTTGAATTCTTTCCCTAATTTAGGAGCACTAATGATTTTTTTTCTTTTCAGGTGTGAATAGCTGGAGTCAGATAAAGAATAGTAGGGATCTTTGCACCTTCTTATTGGTCTGGGCAATTCATGGAAAAAAAAAAAAAGAAAAAAACATTCCTTCATGATGTTGTTTGAACTTATGGTTGTGTTTTCTGAGTCGCTTTATTTGGCTTTGGTTTGACTTTGAATTTACTGGTGTAGTTGCACTGTGTGGATCTTGCTTGTTATCTTTGGTTTGTTCTTATTCACTAGTTTGAAACTTAAATGATTCTCTGTTTTTACCTTCTCTATGTGAGGAAATTATATAGACCATGGATGTAATCCTAATGACTTGATTATCTTCAAGTGGGGGCCCATGATTTAGTCATGGAGAGTGCTGACGAGATGAAATATTTGTGGAAAGCTCATATCCTAAGAAATCTTGCCATGGGCAACTCGTATTGATGTTTTGGTATTATGATGATTAGATCATGGACCATGGTTTTTAATTCAGCCTTCCAAAACCAATGAAAAGCTCTTCTTTAATTCAGCTTTCCCTGCCCTGTTTTGAGGGAAGTTAATATATTCTTACTTATCTTACAAAAAACAAAAAGCCCCACTCTTAACATTTCTGAGTGGTAGCATGTATGTACATTTCTGTATGTAATCATGTGGGATACATATGCTAACAACCTGTTCAAATGTAAGGGTTGTGTATTCAATCACTTTATTATTATTATTTTCAGCCATTGTTATTTTCCATAATGTCTTATTTTAATTAGAACTTGTGCTGATGTTAGATAACACTTTTTTCATTAGTTGTTGTTGATGATGATGGTGATGAAAGTACTACATTGAGGTCTCTTTGGTGTGATGAGACTTGTATAAATTAGCACATCAGCTGGTAGCTCAGTTGGTGAGACACCGCACTTCCATAGGAACAATTGGAGATCAATCCCATGTTGTAGTGCTGAAGATGAGAGGCTTGGATGAGTGCGCGTGAGTTGGGTGTGTGAGTACTTTACCTTTAAAAAAAACGATTGCATAGAATTTCTTTCTTTTTTATTTTTATTTTTTATTTTTTTATGCTTTGAATTACGAAGCTGGCCTGTGTCGATCTGATAATGGGTTCACTTAACTGCTTTGGATCATCTCGCAAAGTTTTGCACTAGTTTAACTCTACTCACTAAATGAAAAGCCTGGGAGCAACAGAGAAGCCAATGAATGCCAATAAACATGATTTTTCTAAGTTATTGTTATATCAAAACCATATCCCCAGTTGACATGGTTTCATCAGCTTTACCTCATTAGTTCAAAATTTAGTCACCTTATGGACCATTTCGATGCATACAGAATCCTTTGAGAAGAAAACTTAAAATGAGATAGGGCCTTCTTTCTTTTGACTTCTTTTTGACCTTTCCACTGTATTTCATTTAAATAGATTTCAGTGTGCAGAGTTTCCTTACATAGAGAATCTACTGAATCATCTAATAAAACATCCCAGGCCAGCTCGCAGATAGTGTTAATCAGATTGGAGTCATCCTTAATTATCTCATCTTGATAATACTCGTTGGATGTCTGCTGATGTGTATTGTGTTGACTAGTCAACCTCCTTTATATACTTATGAGAATTGTGGCTAATCCTTACAATGGATAAACCATTGATCATGGACATGTGGGGTCCAGCTTGATTCATGATCTTGTAGAAAATTGGATTGCAAAGAATTTTCGAGTTAAGTGTTGTTTCAAACAATTTTCATCTACCTAATTGGGTATGCATTAAATCAATTGTCTCGATCAACAAAACGTGAGTTTCACATACATACAGACTAGTGCTGAAGAACAATGGCAAAACCTGGCTGCTACTTGGATCTTTTGAACAGGGCTGCACTGCATTCAGAGTGGTCTAAAAGTATCTGAATCTGAAAATTTAAAAAAAAATGTCTTTTTTTCTGCTAAGTTGCAAAGATTTATAGAGAAGGGAGAGAGGAGATACAAGGCGTGGAAAACAGCATCCAAATACAAGGGAATACCAAAGGCCAAAAGGAAGAAAACAAAAAAGATATGTGGTCACATCCAGCCCAATGCAAGGGATCTGCTGCAGAATGGTGCCGAAATAAATCCTGCAGCAAACAAATATGGTACTCCTGAAAGTGTCAAAAAAAAATCCGTTGGTCTCGGTTTCGTATGATGGTGTAAGATCCAACATATGAAAATGACGAACGATGGAAGCACACTGCACATGGCATTTTCTCCATGTGGATTCTCCTTTAATAGAGTTTCTCCCCAATGACCCTCTAAATCTACACTTTCTCCATAATTTTCATAAAAAAGATATTGGTGAAATTCCATAAAAATCTCTAAAAATGCATTTGAGATTGAAAAATATTCCACAGAACCTAGTGAACACAGGTGCCATATTGAAGTAAAAATCTAAGTGTTTTTTTTCATGCATTTGTAGTAGGAAGTTATTGTTAGTTGTTAATTAAGCGAAACTAGCTTGACCACCCCTCCTCCTTAAATTACTGGCATGTATATTCATGAAAAAAATAGTCATAGAGAGTTCGACATTTAAAAAAAAACAATTAATTATGGGGATTTTTACGAAAAAAAAAATCTGTTCTTCAACCAACAATATTAGACGATTTAGTTCAAAATATAGAGAAACGAAACAATAGGGTGTCATACAATTTGTTTACACCCATTTACATATTTTTCACCCACGAGAATTCTTTTTATTTATTTATTGCATTCTTGTTTTCCATAAAAAAGAACCTATGAAGATTAAAACCAAGGAGAAGAAAGGCATACTTGCAAGTGATAACAACATCAAATTTGAGTTAAAACTCATCTAATAGGTGCCAATATTATCTCTTTTCTATTTTTTTTTCCTTCTAATCTTCTCTTACCTAAGGTGTATAATTGCATGCATGCATTTTCTGAGAATAATATCTCCAGAAGATTGGATCCTCTAGTTCTCTAGCTCATACATCCCAAGAGAGGGAATGTGTAAAAAACTAATGATTTAAATTTTCTTCCAAGTGTGTTCTAGAGTGGAGTTCCACCCCCTCTCACTCACAGAAAGAGGAGGATCTTTTTGTCACATTTCAACGAACATTAACTTCATTCAGAGGAACAGAATGTCACATTTCAATTAATTTTGACTTCACCTTTTCTTTGAAAAAAAAAGAAAAAAAAACTTCATCTTTGCTTCTCTACTTTCTAAACGAACATACAGGAGAGTGGAATTCAACAATAGAGCCACAATTATTAAAAAATTTTGCGGTTGCATGAACATCATACCCTCATATGTAATGCAGTCAAATTTTACTCTAACAGAGCTGGTCCCTTCGTAAAAATGACACTGTAGTTAGTAATATAATTTGCACACTCTCATGTATTATTAAAAAAAGAAAAAAAAATTAATCACATTATTCACTATATGATCAATCTTATAGAAGGACCAACTCATTGAGGAAAAATTTGAAGACATCTCAAATAAGAGGAGGGCGTTCATTTTTATTAGTTCAAATTTTCAATAACTGGGCCTTCTTGGCGTTTCATTCCCCACTCAAACAAGTAATATATTAACAATTGGGTCCCACTTATTGACTTCTTAAATTGCTCAACATAAATGTCTTCGGTCACCTCTAAAAATCTTACTTGAATTGGAGTTGGGACCCCATTGGGCTATTCCTCATGCTTTGAGTAGATGTGCGGTAGGTTAAAATAAACACCGAGTGACCACAATTAGTATTTTGGTCTACCATATACATAATGGGTTTGATTTAAGATCATTTGAGTGTCTTGCTCAAAAGGATAATGAGAAATGAATGGAACTCCAAGGTGGGGGCTTATATGTTGAAAGCCTAAGTCCCTAAAAATGAACGTCCTTCCCTTGAGTTATGCTATTAATCATATGATCAAGGATAAACTCTTATTAAAGTAAAATTTAAGGACGTTAAATACATGTAAAAGGCATTCATTTTTAGCAATTTGGATTTTCAATAGGTGGGGCCACATCAAAGCTCCAATCCTTCCACTCAAGGACACACAGGATTCAGACTAAATGGGTTTTAGTCTGTGCCTAATGGGGTGGGACTTACCATTTGGGTCTCGAGTGCACATCACCTTGTAACATGTATGTTTGGGTGGAAATGCAGAGCGTGTCCATCTCTAGACCGGACATGCCCGAGAAATTTCATGCAATCTATGCGTTTGGATCTTTTGAGTGTCCTTGCTCCCACTTATCCTGAGGGAGGGAGTAGGGCTCCATGGTGGCCCCATCTAGAGAAAATCCGAGCAGCTCCAAATGAATGTACTCCTTCCATGGAACTTCCAAATTAAGATTGAATCCAAAAATGATGAATGCTAGAAGAAAATCATAACACACTGCACATGGAATTTTCAACACTTGATGTGGATTCTCCATTGAAACTATTAGAGGAGTTCCTCCCAAATGATTGTCAATTTTTGAGTCTCGAGTGTGATGGTTAAGAAAATAAGATAAATGTAATACCCCTATGTTTTTTATGACTGATCTATGCTATGGGCAAACTATCAGTGGAGATTCTTGACCTAGACCATCATTCCAATTGGGTAATTCAGGGTTCGGGTCCACCATTTTGAACTGGTTAACAAATAAGTTGGATTCAGAATATTTAAGTCCATTCTTACTATTTAATATGCCAACTTTGTATCTAAAGCCGACCCAAGCTGACAAATTGAACTATGACCTACCAACCAACCTTAGTTTTACTTAGTAATTAAGTGACCATTTCGTTTTTTCATCCAAATTAATAAATGGGGCGGGTTCAGATTGAGCTTTTACATCACTCATAGTGCTTAATTTAACATGAACCAACCCAAATTGATGCATTGCCATCCTTATCCCACACTATGCCTCATATTTCTTATTGTGGCAAGTTGTGCTTAGCACTAAAATATTTCAAGTGCCCCAATTCCCCAATGTCGAGTTCATTTATCTTAAAATTTTCATTGTACCTCTGCAAGTTGTAGCATTAAGTGTAAAATGATGTTAGTTGTTACCTCAATGGCTACATGGCATGTTGTGGTATATATACCCACTGTCATGTGAAATACAAGATACAATTGTTGATTGGCCATCCCAAGAAACAGCCACTTCATAGAAAATCCTTTTACATTACTAGTTGTTCGATCGAAGGCAATGGTAATAAATAAATTCAAAGGTTAGAATCTAATGCATAAAAATGCCAAATAATGTCCATTTTTTGATAGATGGCTTATCAATGCCTACTTGTATTTTTTGGACCGTGGGCTTTACCAAATATAGTGTATTTTTGATCTGTCGAATTCTGCTAATCTCCATCAGTTTCTCTTGTTATAGGCATCTTGTGCTCCACAAAACTTTTTGATCTATTTTCAGTCGCCGGCCAAGCTCTGGTGTTTTTTAGGAGCTGGGCCTTTGGTTTTGCATCTTTGTGATGCTGGAAAAGCATAAGAAGAAGGGAAGTCAAAGATGCCTTTCTAAGGAACTACTAGCAAAATGTCCCTGTGCTTAGCACGGGCATTAGAAGGCATATAAAAAATATCATTTAGTTTTTCGATGAAAATAAAGATTTTAATTTTGATTTCACATGTTTAGATTTTATAAAAGCTAAAATCGAATTATTTCTCACATAAAAATTTAAAGACTTTCTTTAAAAATTACACAAATGAAAATTTAAATAAATAATAAATATAGAAATATAAAAATTTTAGTAGAAACATGAAATATGAAATATTGAGATGAAAGAAATTATAAGAAATTTAAAATATGAGGTTTTTCAATTAGAGGCATGTTTGGTAGTGAGTTGGTTGGGTTCAGGGCAGCTATAGATGTTTTTAGACTTTAGCCCAAGCTAGGTTCATGACATGCTTAGATTTTGGTTTGTTGGACTTAACTTCCCATTGATAAGATTATTATCACTTACCTTAATCTAAAACCCATACATGACAATAAAGAAATGGAAAAAAAAAAAATTTTGATGAGGGAGACCAAGCTTGGATGAGGACCAAGATGTGTTCCTAAGCGAGGGCAAAGAGGAGAGAGAGAGAGAGAGAGAGAGAGAGAGAGAGAGATTTGAGTATCATTAAAAAAGGGAAGAGTCGTTTGGAGAGAGAGAGAGAGAGAGGGAGAGAGGTGGTGAGTGAGTAATAAATGACATTTTATTGAATTGAATTAGATTAAATACTATTAAAAGAAAATTCAAAATTGTGGGGATGGTCAAAATCAATTGGAGCTGAATTCAATTTGAAATCAATCTCTTTTATATACCCGTTCTTAGCACGGGCAATATCATTTATAATATTAAAAAAATGAAAATCCTAAAATTTTAAGAGAAACTTAAAATATGATGTATTTTGTATATATTATATTGAGATGCAAAAGAATCATAAGAACTCTAGAAAATTTATATTTTCTTACTAGGGGCAGGTTTGTTAATAAGTTAGTTGGGGTTTGTGGTGGGTATGGGTTTCTAGACATCATTCTAAGCTGGGTTCGTAATTTGCATTTGTTTGATTTACTTCGGTCTGTTTACCTTTCACTCCTATATTAGTAAATCTTTTAACACATAGTTATAGTAGCACTATTGCTGGACATCAATACAAAATTAATTGGAGTCAATCAAAATCAAATTCACATATAAGTCTCTTTCATATCCCATGTTAAGCCCGAGCCATAATGAAAACTATTTAAGTCATTAACTTTAAATTGTATTTAATATTGTTAACAATTGGTTTAAAAGAGAATCAAGAAAGAAAATTATTCCCAATTAAATGACACTACCGTTACTTTTATCCATTAAATGACATTTCCATTAAGAAAAGGAATTTTGAAAAGTAATTAAAAGGGGGATTCGGCGAGAGATTCCTCAAAGTATGACTTTGTTGCAAACAATCCACAAAAAAAAGTCATGCAGCCAAAAGTCCTCTAACAGATTCCCATACCTGATATGTCTAATTTACCCTTTCTTTAAATCATATCCCATAATTAATGGGATATCCCTTAATAATAGTCAACTATCATTCAATGTGCCATGATTAATGGAATCATGAGATTTTCAAATAACTTCTAAAAACACACAAATAAATTTCAAAATAACTCAAATAAATTTAAAAAAATGCAATAATTTCAAAAAAAGCAATAAATTATAAAAAAAGGCAATAAATTTTAAAAAAATGAAAATAAGTTTAAAAAGATCAAAATAAATTTCAGAAACTGGAAATAAATTTCAAAAGACTCAAATAAATCTCAAAAGATCCAAAGAAAATTCAGAAAATGCAAATAAATTTCAAAAGACGCAAATGAATTTCAAAGGATGCAAATAAAATCCAAAATACGTAAATAAAATTAAAAAATGTAAATAAATTTCAAAAGACGCAAATGAATTTCAAAGGACACAAATAAAATCCAAAATAAGTAAATAAAATCAAAAAATGCAAATAAATTTAAAAAAATGAAAATACATTTTCCAAAACTAAGATAAACTAATTTTCCAAATTTCAGAAAAAAAATTTCAAAAACTCAAGTATTTTTGTCAAAACTCAGTTAAAATTATTTCAAAAAGTACAAATAAATTTTAAAAGACACAAATAAAATTGAAAAACACAAATAGATATAAGAAAATACAAATAAATTTGCCAAAAAATAAAGAAATATTCATTCAAAAACTCAGTTAAAATTTTCAAAATGGTGATAAATTTGTCAGAAAGTCGGCTATATTTTTTAAAAAATCAAATAAATTTTCCAAAAACTCAAATGGATTTGTTCAGAACTAAGATAAATTTATTCCAAAACTCAATTAAATAGTCAAAAACTCAGATAGATTTGTTCAGAACTCAGATAAATTTGACAGAAACTCAGATAGATTTGATAAACACTCAGATAAATTTAACAGAAACTCAGATAAATTTGATAAAAACTCAGATAAATTTTACAGAAACTCAGATAAATTTGATAAAAACTCAGATAAATTTGACATAAACTCAGATAAATTTAGCAGAAACTGAGCTCAATTTGACAAAAAATCAGATAAATTCCCTTCTCTGTAAAGCCTGCATCTAAGCTCTTCTCTCTCCTCTCCCTCACCTTTCCTTGCTCTCTATCTAATTCGACTGGCTGGCTACTAGGCTTCTTCTGCAAATGGGTCGGGCCGACCTGGACTGGACCCAACCCAAAGCACCCTTCTTCTTCGTTCTTCTGTTCTGGTTCAGAAACCAGAACTGGCTTCTTCTTCCTTCATCGCTTTGGCCACGGCAGGGGCTCTGGCTCTTCTCCGGTCACACGCAGGGGCGACTCCGGCGAAAAGAATCTCCGGCGTCTGTTCACGGTGAGGTGAGGCCCAGCCGAAAATAGAACCCAAATCGAAGCTTGGCTGCGATTTCTCCTCTCCAAAGGCTTCTCCCTCTGGTCAGCGACGGCGACACGTGGTTCCGGTGGCAGCAGGCGACACCAGATCTTCCGATAAACTCCGGCGATACGCAGTAGCGATCAGCAACTCGTGTGGACTAACTGGTGATCGTCTCTCTCTAACTCCGGTTTCCTGGTTCTTCCTTTCCAGATCTGCGATCTGTCACGCCCTCTAAGATCCCCTCCGATCTTCTTCTTCCTCAGTCACGGCAGCGGAGTTGCTTCTTCTTCTTCGATCGACGGCAACAGTGAAGTTACTTCCTCTTCTTCTTCACCATTTCTCTGCAACACGAGGATCTTCTTTCTCTTGACGAGAGAACCGTGGCCCTCCAACAGATCTATCGATCTTCACCTCTCTTCTTCTTCTCCGATCAACCCTCTGATATGAGTCTCCTGTTCCTGCAACAAGATTCACGTGTAGAAGTCTGGATACAAGAAGAAGAAGAGGGAGAATGGAAGATTTAAAATTTAAAATTTTGAAATTTTATGCCTAATCAGTTAAAAGGGCAAATTAGTCATTAAAATGTATGAGGTGGCATGTCCAGGGACCTCTCTCCATGAAGTGACATGTGTAGGGACCTCTCATCCAAATATGTCCAAGCTACATGGACTACAGGCCTTAGGAGAAAAGTTGGTGGACTAGAGGCCTTACAAGTTTTATATGAGGGACCTTTCGCTAATTATCTCTAATTAAAACATGTTTAAGAAAGAAATTAAGAAAGCAAATAATAAAAGTATTTACAAACATAAATAAAATGAAATTGAAAGAGGCCAAAATTAGATTAGATGATAAAAATTGTATTCCAAAACATGCATATTATAATTGTCATAATCATTTATATTTAGATGATCTCTTGCCTCTCAAGTTTCTGCCGGAAGATCTCTTCAAGTTCACCTAAACTTTGCTCCTAGCCTAATTACTAAAGATTTTCAAGGTCAAACTTTGTTTAATCTTCTCAATTATTTGGGAGTTCCTACTCCACTAACAAACAGAAGTTTATAGCTTTGATGTTCATAGGAACATGCTATTATTGTTGTCCATATGTCTCTGTATAAAGTCCTCTGTTTTCTGTTTTGGGAACTATAGTTTCAGTTCTTCCATCAATATAAATTTTACCTTCGAGGAAAAAAATATTGCATCAATACAAATATTTGACCTACTAATAGAAAATAGAAACAAATGAACTGTCCTTTTCCTCTCTATATATAGATGTAAATAGTCCAAGAAAATTTCTAATGCCATGAATAATAAAATGTCACTCACTCAACTATTGTTGCAGTGTAACATTTTAGCCAATTATTTTGCTCCGAAATATAGAGAATTTTTAAGTGTCAAAATAAGAGAAATAAGATAGTAATTGTAGCAAATTTGTGGATAGGAGGGTTTGTATGTGGATAATAGGATTTACATGTGCCTCTAGGGTAGGGCTGTCAATCGGTTCGGGTTAACGAATTCGGGTTGCGGGTCAAACGAATTCGGGTTAGAATCACCTCAACCCGAACACGACTCATTAAGAAAAAGGGTCAAAAAACCAAACCCGAACCCAATTCGTTTATTTAACGGGTCATACGACACGACCCGTTAACCCGTTAATTTTGAAAAAAAATATTCATTAAATTTAAAAAGTATCTCTTTTCTAAATTATGGAGTCATACTTTATGTTTAGAGGCTAGGCCCATCTTCTAAGTTACTATTGTATCTCTTCTGATTAAGTAAATCTTCCACTGAACAAAAGTTGTTTTACCCACACTTTGATTTGTTGCAAGGTAATGTGATGCACACTTGGTAGCATGGCTTTTTGGCGGGTTGTATCGGGTCATAATGGGTTACCGGGTTTATTCGTTAACGACCCATTAATTTAACGGGTTAACGGGTCTGACCCATTAATGACCCAAACCCATTAAGGGGTCACCCAAACCCGTTAATATCGTGTGGGTTCGTGTCGTGTTAACGGGTCGTGTGACATTTTGACAGCCCTACTCTAGGGCTTAGTTCTCGGCTATCTAGAATCGAGTCTCCTTCAGGCTCGGGGCCAAAGGCTCTTGGACTGGACTGGGTGGGAGATACCCTAGCTTATCGGGGAAAAAAAATAGCAAGTTCGTGTAGATAACCAACTAATAACCAGCAAGCCTATCTCATTGGAATCAAACGAAATCCAAGCAACTATTGACTGAATTAAGTAAAATGTAGAAAAAACATATTTCAAAAAACCAGTGCACAAACTTCAACTTATTAAAAAACATTTGTTCTCCAAAGATTGTTGGGATATTAGGTCTCTCATTAAGGAAGAGTACATATGAGCAATATGGCAATCGATTCATCCATTGTTCTTGGAGCTTCCTATTCATCCAATGTCTCTACTCAATAGTCTATTTCCCGTCCTTCATGGGAGCACATTTTCCAAAGACAATTTCGTTGAAAAATCGGGGAAGTTGAAAAGATAAATTGATCCATGGGGATTTAGACTTGCAGCTTCATGGTCACTCAAAATAAACTTTTCATTGCAAAGATTCTAATAGACAGTCCTGTTGTGCCTAAGATTTAGACTTCATATTCTACCATAAGAAATTGAAAGTTTGTTAACTCTGATAAATTGGTCAAATAGAAAAACACCAAATTAGATTATCAAATGACATCCATAATGCAAATAAGAAGCTTACAACATGTAAAAAAAAAAAAGATGGGGAGCAAAAACACATCAAATGAGTGCTGTAAGACTGAAGCTACAAATGAACATGCAAAAGACCGTGATGCATATATATATATATATATATATATATATATACACACACAGACCAAAATAAATTGCAAAAAATTACTATCGTAAGACTAAAGCTACAAAGCAATTCTGCAAGTAAAAGATATAAACAGGTAAGGGATTGTACCAATATAAACACAAAAGACCTTGAGAGTTTTCAAAACTTAGAAGGTACCAACAAACTGTTAGAGTCAATAAAAAGGAAAATGGAATTGTGGAAAGGGGAGAGACGTACGGCAGTCCAGTTGGTGGGATAGCAACTCTTGGTAAGAAGGCAGGAGCTTCCGCTGCTTGTGGCAATTCAACAGACACCAAGAGACCACAAAAGAGAAGTGTGTCCGTGAGAGAGAAAGAAAAGGAAAGAGGAGGGGTTGGGTCTCATTTGTTTTGCCTCGTTACTTCAGTGGTAATGTCTGATGATTTACCAAGAGATTTTGTTGCTAACATATTTCTATGCACAAATTTCATAGTCCCGCATCTAAATTCTTGTGTCGGAATATACATGGATCATGATTCATGAATGTTTCATATCCAAATCCGAACTTCTAAAAAATTTAAAAATAAATTACCTACTTAGATACTTGTTGATCATTGATGTATTCCACGAAAAGGGCCTTAAACAAAACATTTTCAGGCACCGATTGATGTAAAAAAAAGGGACGTATTTCAGCACCCTTCATCAGATGTCTGCCTATTTTCCCAAGAAATGGGATCCAGATCCCTTATTTGGACCAAATAAGGAAACCCTATTTGGACCAATCAGGGGGTGGCACATAGGGGAGAGGATGTCAAATCAGATGACATCCGATCTCCTCCAATTAAATTTTTTTTTCCTTTCACCATGTGGCACCCTGATTGGTCCAAACAGAGTTTCCGTATTTGGATTGGTTTCCCAAGAAATGATATATTCTTGATTGATTACCAATAAATTCTAAAGGCTAGTGGCCCCTAGGGCTGAACAAAACTGGACCACAGACCGGACCGAATTTATGGTCTTAACAGTACAAATCCGGTCCGGTCCCGTCCAGACCTTTTAAGATCGATCTGGACTGGACCGGACCGGATTAATAATTAAAAATTTTTAAAAATTTTTTTTAATACAAAATTTTAAACTTAAAAAATAAAAATCCTGAGATGTTCAGCAAAATTACAAATCCTCAGATTTTTATAAGTGATAAATGTTAACTCATTTTCAAAGTACTTAAATTAAGTAAGTTAGCAATGTTTAAAATCATTAAGTAAGTCAGCAATGTTCAAGTTTTTAAATGAATTTATATTTTTTTTATCTTAAGATGTGAGCTGAAAATGAAAAAATAAAATAAAAGCTTAGGGAAATTAAAACAAATGAAATCCATCTGGAATACTTAAGTGGTCCAGACCGGACTGTTTTAGACTGGTTTGGTCATCCCATTTAAGTACAACCGAAAATCCTGTCCGACAGGATTCTGCTCCAAAAATCAGGTCGGATTTCCGGTTGTGCAGCCCTAACGGCCCCCACCAAACATGCAGTGCGTGGCCACATCCGGACTCCTTTTATTGTTGTTCCACACTCGTATCATATATCACATGCCCTCGAGATACGAAAAGGAGAGGGAAAACCGAAGGAAAAAAAAAAATCCTAGCAGAGAAGGAATAAAAAGGCCTTCTCTCTGCAACGCCCACAACAGAGAAGGCTCCAATATCCATCTCATTCTCTCTCCCAAAAACCAAACCATGTTGGAAGAATCTCTACCGTCCATCTGGGCTTCCAATATTCAACCCCACCGTCCTCTTCATCCTCCTCAATGTCGTCAGCAGCACTATTGCCTTCTCTTCCCCACCCACAAACAACCAGATCGACAAAACCAACAACAGAGAAGAAATAAAGCAGGAGTGGAAAGATTGAGAGAAAGCATTGAGAGAGGGGGGCGTGGGTTTTCGGTTTTTGGAAGAAGATAAGTTGAGGAAGGTGAAATGAAAACCCAATCATGCTGACGTGGCTTATGAGGTCAAAGTACATTAATGTGGGTCAAAATAAATGGAGGTAATTGATGCTGATTTCTCAATTGAAACCAATCGGAAACAGGACCTTTCATATAAGTTTAGGAGAGATGCCTCTTGCGTGCTTCTAGCTGAGGATAATGAGGGCTGTATCTGAGGAGAGCAGCCCTCATATATATATATATATATATATATATAAAGACAAGGGAGTGTACTTCACCTCAACAATACATGAAAAGCAATTAAAAACTCTACTCCGCTAATCTGATGTTACCGTTTTAATTTGCTCCTCTCACTGTCATCCCAATTTAATGAAATACGGTTCATGTCTGTTGGCTGCAAAATAAAGCAATAGCTGGAAAGCATCTGCTTTATGTTTTTTTATGCAGACCCTCTGCTTCGCCCAGTTCAATCATTCGTTTCTTTCTCTTCTCTTTGGTTGCTTTAAATGGGTCCTGGAGCAATAACCAGCGAGCATCTACTTTATATTATACTTTTATTAAAGCAACGGCATCTCCTCCTCTCAATTCAAATAGTGTTTATTCCTTCTTTCCTTTTGATGCTTTGAAAGTAAAGAATGTAACAGAGCTAAAGCAATAACTTTCATCATCCTCTGGTGGTCGAAAAAATAGTCTTTACTGAAAGTGTTTGATTTTCCAATTGCAATCGACTAATAAAGTCAATCCATACATCTGTTCAGATATACAATATCCCACTCTTGCTATTTTCAGTTTGGCATTTCGTTTTTTTACTCAGAGAAGACAATATGGCAGCAGAAGCAGTTCTCTCTAGCGTCTTGGAAGTGTTGCTTAATAAGTTGAGCTCCAGTATCCAAACTGCACTTGGGTCTCTGTTGGGCGTGGAGAAGGAGAAACGAAAGCTTGAAAGCAATCTATCAGCGATTAAAGCTGTGCTTCAAGATGCAGAAAGGCGACAAGTGGACGAGATGGCAGTGAAAGACTGGCTTCGAAAGCTTAAAGATGCTGCTTACGATGCAGAAGATCTTGTTGATAAGTTGGTAGTCAAAGCACGACGAAAGGAGGTTGAGAATCAAGATGGCATGGGAAAAAAGGTACGCAGATTCCTCTCGACTTCCAACCCACTTATATCTAATCACAAGATGAAAACTAAGATGCAAGAACTGATGGAACAATTTGATGACATTGCCAAAGAGAGAGAACGTTACCAATTCAAGGAGAGAGATGTACAAAGCCAGCCTTTTATCCCAAGCACAAGAGAAACTGACTCCTTAGTGAATGAGTCATCAGTTTATGGGAGGGACAATGAGAAAAAATTTCTAATATATTCATTAATCCACTCTGGAAATGAATCTGTCCTCTCTATCATTCCTATTGTCGGTATGGGGGGAGTGGGCAAGACCACACTGGCTCAATTGGTATATAATGATGAAAGTGTGAAGACTCATTTTGACTTGAGGATGTGGGTTTATGTCTCAGAGGATTTTGATGTGCGAAGGCTTCTAAAAGAGATTTTACAATCTGCAATTAAGGGAAAAACTGAGCAATTGAGCATGGATCTATTACAAACTCGTCTTCGAGAAAACCTGGATGGGAAGAGATATTTACTTGTTCTGGATGATGTCTGGAATGATGTCCCGGATGATAAATTCTTTGAGAAATGGTATCGACTTAAAACATGGCTGGCATGTGGCTCTATGGGAAGCAAAGTATTAGTAACCTCTCGTGATGATCAAGTTGCAGGAATTATGCGGACACTTCCAACACATTACTTGGGAATACTGTCGACCGGGGATTCTTGGAGTTTCTTTGAGAAATTGGTAAACCCAGAGCAAAACCTACCGCAAAACTTGTTATCAATTGGAAAGGAAATGGTAGGGAAGTGTGGTGGTCTCCCTCTGGCAGTGAAAACTTTGGGAGGTTTGATGTCTTCGAAAAAGACTGAAAGTGAGTGGGAATATGTGAAAAATAGTGAATTTTGGAAGCCACAAGATAGTGATGGAGGAGTTTTATCCATATTAAGACTTAGCTATGATCATTTGACATCATCTTTGAAGCAATGCTTTGCATATTGTGTTGTAATTCCTAAAGGAGATTTAATTGATAAAGATAGTCTAGTCAAACAATGGATCGCTCAAGGCTTCATTCATTCTAACGAAGAAAACGAACTCCTAGAAGAAAAAGGTGAAAGTTTTTTCAAGGAATTGTTGCAGAGGTCCTTGTTTCAGGTTGACGTGGAAACTAATGACTTCAATGAGGAGTTGTATAAGATGCATGACCTTATACATGATCTTCTCAAATCTGTTGTTGAAAAAGAATGCTTTATTGTGAAGGCTTCCATCGACACTATTCCCAGAGAAACTCGTCATTTAGCATTGTGGGATGGTGAATGGGTAAGAGAACCAAAGAACTTGAAGGCACTGAAGAACTGTAAGAAACTGCGTTCATTCTTTCTTCCAAATCGTTTTGTTGATACTAATGCTTTCCTTAGTTTGAGGTACCTAAGGGTATTGGAATTATGTCATTCAAACATATACTGCTTGCCAAATTCAATAGATAAGTTGAGACATCTTAGGTACCTTGACATCTCATATACATGGATTACAGAACTACCTGAGACCATTTGCAACTTGCATAGCTTACAAACACTGAAAGTCCTCCACATTCCCCTTAAGAAATTGCCAAAGAATATGAAG
Organism: Camphora micrantha; assembly: GCA_003546025.1. NCBI lineage: Eukaryota > Viridiplantae > Streptophyta > Magnoliopsida > Laurales > Lauraceae > Camphora > Camphora micrantha. The sequence continues at coordinate 5,534,757 of QPKB01000009.1, read as the reverse complement.
AGAATGATTAGCCTTAGACATATTGAATTTGATCGAGGTGATGATTTTCCCTTACCAAAAGGGATTGGAAAGTTAACTCATCTTAGAACGTTGCCTCGACTTGTTGTTTGTAAAGAGAGTGAAGCTGGAATAGAAGAGTTAAGAGGTTTGAATCAGCTTCGGGGGCATATCTCGATTAAAGGACTTGATAATATAAGAAATGGTGCAATTGCTCGCGAAGCAGATTTAAAGAAGAAGCAACATGTCAATTCTTTGCATTTATCCTGGTCTGGTGATGAAACAATTTCAACAGAAGAGAATGCAGTGGAAGTGTTTGACAATCTCGAACCCCACTTAAACCTAAAAATGCTAGTTGTTGAGAAGTACATGGGTCCAGGATTTCCAAGTTGGATGGCCAAAAAGCTTACAAATCTAGTTGAAATATCACTGTCGGGTTGCAATAGATGTGAACACCTTCCACCTCTTGGGCGGCTACCTTTCCTTGTATCACTTGAGATTGACACAATGGATGCTGTTAAATACATTGTTGAATTTGATGGAAGCCGCAACTACAAAGATCTATTCCCATCCCTGAATTACCTTGATCTCGGGAATATGCCTAATTTGGAGGGATGGTCATCTCAACAAGAAGATGGCAATGGTGATGAGCAGGGGAGAGAAAGAGATGAGCGAGTGATCTTCAAATGTCTCTGTACTTTGAGAATCCATAATTGTCCAAAACTAACACAACCGCCAAGGCTTCCTCTTCTTCCAAGTATTGAGAGTCTCCAGATTGGAGGAATGAGTTGGGATATGATAGAGATGCCCACATCCGAGTCATTGGAAGAAGTCAGGATCGACGAGATGCCTAATTTAGAAATATGGTCCTTACATGAAGCAGATGATCACGAGCTAGTGATCTTACATTCCCTTTCTACTTTGAGCATCTCTAATTGTCCAAAGCTCACCAATATGCCTGAGTTGGAAAGACGGTTACGACAAGAAGCAGATGATGATGAAGAACAAGTGGTCTTCCCTTGGCTCTCTGAATTGGTTGTCCAAAATTGCCCTAGGATGGTCTGCTTGCCCCATCTTCTTCCTTCACTTGGAAAATTAAAAATATCTGAAAGCAATGAAATGTTGTTAGGATCAGTGGCCAACTACACTTCATGTTCCGAGCTCTCTATCACAGGGTTACCAGAGGTCAATCATTTACCTGAAGAATTAGGGCGAAACCATACCTACCTATACAAATTGAAGATCATAAATTGCCCAAAATTAACTTCTCTGTCAAATCAGTTGGAGAATCTCCTCGATCTCAGTGAATTAACTGTTGAAGGGTGTAATGATCTGGTGCTATCGTTGCCCAATGAATTGCAACAGCAGCGGTCTCCTCCTCTAAACTCTCTCAAGGTGTTGAAGATTAAAAATTCGTGTGAGAAGCAAACGTCACTTCCAGGAGATGGGATTGTCTTGCCCTCTCTTAGGAGATTGGAAATCGACTCTTGTAAAAATATAGAGTCATTATCAGCTGATATGAGTTGCAAAACCTCACCGACCTTTCAATCGCAGAGTCTCCAAAGGTGTGGTCTTCTCTAGTTTCTTTGGAAAATCTCAAATCGCTTCAGTTTTTTACCATCTCAGGGTGTCCAGAACCAGTTATGATGAAGTTGCTAGAGTCTGCAAAAAACCTTACATCACTCGTTGATTTATGGATTGAAAATTGCCCCGGTATGAGGTCTTTGCCAGAGTCCATTAAAACCCTCCCATCGCTCACTGATTTAACGATTTCCAAATGCCCTGATATGAGGTCTTTGCCAGAGTGGGTGGGAGACCTCACGTTGCTTAAATCTTTATATATTGAAGATTGCCCAGGTATGATGTCCTTGCCAGAGGAGCTGCAACGCCTCAGAAATGTTGAAGTGTTGCACATAAGAGGATGCCCTCTTTTGGAAAGAAAACTACAATGCAACAAGGAGCAGGAGTGGCATAAGGTAGCTTATGTTCCAGACATTGTCATTGGTGAAGAAAGTGACACAAGCGACAGCGAAGGCCAGGAGAGCAGTGACTAGCGTCCGCGTCCGCATCTATTATTGCACTCGTTGAAGGCTCCACCTCCTCCTACTCTATATATATATATGATCATGGATGGTCGTCATCATCATCATCAAATCACATCCGGATCATGAGGGAAACCAGGTGAGTGAATCTTCATCTCCATCAACAAATTTCATTCCATAAGTATAATCTTCTTCAGTCCTCTCTCTTGTGCGCTTTTTTTTTATTAGAAGCACACTCATCATGGTTTAGTCGATCCCAGCAAGTACTCATCCTTATTAGATTTCTTATCTATATATCATGCAAAGTCGTCATTCTATATATTTGGGTGCAATGTAAGAAAAAAGGCCTTGGGGTTTTGTTAGCTGCATCTGACGAATCTGAGCTGGACTGACCCAGGCTTCTGTCAGACATTTTTTTTTAGACTGAACCATGCTTCTGTTAGACATTTTTTTTAGACTGACCCATGCTTCTGTTAGACATTTCTGATAATTGGATTAGAATCAAATGCAATTAAAATAAACAACAAGTGGTGTGGAGCAATTACCCTATTTTCCCTAATTTGGGTTTTTTTTTTTTTACTTTCCAAGTGTATTTTTTTATCATGTGGCCTTTGATTGTAATGAATTAATGGATGATTATCCCACACTTTCTCTCTTATTAATTGAATCTTTTTAATTTTCTTTTTGCTTACCATTCTTTTCTTTATAGGTGAATTGTGGCATTTGAAGTTTAATAAAGTCTTAGAGGTATTTTCATCTTCACCCTGGAAATACTAGCCATTAGCACTACCCTAACATGCCAAAGACTCAGCAGAGTGATTTGGTGGCTTGACAAAGTCCCAAGAATCCCACTATATATATTTTTAACTAAAAGATTACTTAACTTCTCACTCTTCGCTCGGTCTTTGTTAACAAGCTATAAGTTTTGAGTTCTTTACATAATTTAGGAGTACTTGTGATTCTTCTCTTTGCATGTGTAGATTCTAGGAGTTTGATAAAGAATTATAGGGATATTGGCAACTCCTTAATGGTAGTGGGTCATGTCAACTTCCTTCATGGTGTTGTTTGAATTTATGATTGCATTCTCTGGGATGAGTTTTTCTTTGATTTTCGTTGAACTACTATCGATTGTTGTGGTTGTATTGTATTGTGTGGATCTTGAGGTGGCCTTAATTTTCTTACCGTTCACTTGTTTGACACTCAGCTGAGTTTTCTATATTTACCTCTTGTATGTTTGAGACAGAAACAGAATTCGGCAGAGTGCAGAAACTGCTCATGGTTCTTTTTCTTGTTTCTCCTTCGCCCAACTGTAGTTTCTGGTAGAACAGAGCATGAGAGGGGAAGCCATGCTAATAGAAATGCTGCAGTAGGAAGTAGAAGGGACCAGCATGTAACTTATGATATCACAAGAAGAATGTACTACATTGAAGAGGAGATTATGAGGATAGTCATTGTAAGATAGCAGATTACCTAGTATGGGTGTAAGAGAAAACTTTGTAATGGTTGACCATCCTCTTCATAGTTAAAGATTGAATGTTTATTTCTCAGGATGCAAAAAGTGACCAATATGAACTGGGGTAATTTTGCTAAGTCCTACCAGGCAGTATAGCTAATGGGCGGTTTGCAATTATCGTAAGGGCCTCAATTTGGCTTTGGTTTTATTTTTGCTTCCTTCTTTTCAAGTGTTTGTTTTGAATTGGTTTTGAACCTGGCCATTGATTGTAATTCAATGGATTATTATCACCCCCTCTTTCTATTTAATTGAGTCCTTATAATCTTCATCTTGCTTACCATTCTTTTCTTTTTAGGTGAAGTTTGGGCTGTGTCATTTCAAGTTTCATAAAGAATTACAGGTATTTGAGCTTCATCCAAAGAACATTATTTATTTGTTTATTCATTTCCTCTGGTTTGATCTTTGTGGTGTTTACTTTTGATTTCTGCAGTATCGACTTGGTGTTAATTTATGTAATCTTAGTTTCCCAATTTGATGAATTGTGGCCAAGTTCACTTCACCCATCAAGCTGCCCAGTCATTGACATAGTTAAAACACGTCAAAAGACTCGGCTTAAATCACTAATTAAGGTGGAGCAAACTGAGTCACATGACTCGCTGAGTATTGAAGTATTTTATAAGATAAAAATTGTTTCTTGAATTTAATCACGGAATGCTTTCCCTTCTTGGTTCTTGTGTTCTTTTAATTTTAATTTTATTATATTATATTTTCTTAATTTTTTATTTGCTCATAGCTCACCAACTTGGCATGTCTCTTCGTTGTTGACTTCACTCGTCAAGGCACAAACTGAGTCATTGACATGGGCTCGAGCATTGGCATCAGACGTCTCATGTCAAATTGGTGAAAAATTGAAGCATACAACCGTATTGGCAATATATATCTATATAAGTCCCCTATCAGGCTATAACTGTGATTCTTTAAAGATTTAAAAATTCAAAGAAGTGTCTAAAAATTTCAAAAAGGGGAGAACTTAGAAATTTCAATTTATTAATTATCGTCCACCTCATTTTGTGAAACCCACCTCTGATTTGCCCGGTGTGTATTTGTGTGGTTTTAGCGAGCGCCGCCTGGGGGAATAATTCTTTTGGATCAAAGACCTCAAATATAGCCACTTCATCAAAAAAAGAAAAAAAAAAGAAAAGAAAACGCTAACTCTTTTTGTATGGCCTTAGACTGATATAAGTTGTTGTTTTAAACCAAACATATTTTGTGCAATTTTCAATAGGTTAGAGTGATTTTTTTTTTTTTTTTTTAAAAAGAACAAGCAACTAAGGTTTTTTTTGTGACTTTAGAGCAAGGTGCATTGGCTTGTAGATTGAGTGTATTGATATACGTCCATTCCTACTTCTATACACCATTATTTTATTTTATTTCATTCTTTTGATGTTGTAAATTAAAGTACTAAAAATCTAAGATAAAATCAGTTTTTTTTTTTTTTAATTTCAATTCATCAATTTTGTCACTCATGGAATAATTGCAACTCTTCACTTGTGGTATATCATTTGCCACCTTTTATGCATGCATCTCTCCTGGAGGTTGGAATCATCACAACAGGAAGACAAGATGGATGAGGGAGTAAGTGTATTAGGGATGACTGATCCATGCCCTTGATTTTAGTCGCTCAAACTTTGATGATTATTTGTTAACCAAACTTATTGTGATAAAATCTTATAATGACTTCTGCGAAGAGATATGATTGACATAAGTAGGCTAATATGTATAAACTATAAACGGCAAAATTGATACTAGTAAAAATTGATAATAGGAGAACTTTCCAATGATTATTGTTATTTTTTCATGTAAACTGCAATAAATTACTCATATGAAGTAGATCATGGCTTGGTGGATAAAGTACTCACTCACTTTAAAAACTCAGAATGCTTGAGCTATGGCACACCCATTTTTTGTGTTTCCAAACCCCAAGCTCGCGTCTTTCCCAGTAAAAGCTGCAAAGATTTCTTTTTAAATAATCCTTTTTTTTTTTCTCTTAAGGCCTATTTGTTTGCATTCAAATACACAGAAATTGAATGCTCATGGTCATATGAGTTCCACCAAATGGTTTTTCAAGAAGTGAAATGTGAATTATATGAGGTGAGGGGCGAAGGATAGCTTGGGTGGCTTGAAAGAGTCACAAGAATTACACCTTGTCTACATGCATGCATTTATAGTTTAAATAAAAGATTAGGCGACTCTCCGATCCTTGGCTTGGTTTATAGTTATCAAGCTACATGTTTGAATTCTTTCCCCAATTTAGGAGCACTAATGATTTTTCTCTTTTCAGGTATGAATAGTTGGAGTCAGATAAAGCATAGTAGGGATCTTTGCACCTTCTTATTCGTCTGGGCAATTCATGGAGTTCAAAAACAAAAACAAAAACAAAAAAAAAAAAAATTCCTTCATGATGTTGTTTGAACTTATGGTTGTATTTTTTGAGTCGCTTTATTTGGCTTTGGTTTAACTATGAATTTACTGCTGTACTTGTACTGTGTGGATCTTGCTTGTTATCTTTGATTTGTTCTTATTCACTAGTTTGAAACTTAAATGATTCTCTGCTTTTACCTTCTGTTTGTGAGGAAATTATATAGACCATGGATGTAATCCTAATGACTTGATTATCTTCAAGTGGGGGCCCATGATTTAGTCATGGAGAGTGCTGACGAGATGAAATATTTGTGGAAAGTTCATATCCTAAGAAATCTTGCCATGGGCAACTCGTATTGATATTTTGGTATTATGATGATTAGATCATGGACAATGGTTTTTAATTCAGCCTTCCAAAACCAATGAAAAGCTCTTCTTTTTGTATAAAGGGCTTTCCCTGCCCTGTTTTGAAGGAAGTTAATATATTCTTACTTATCTCACAAAAAACAAAAAGCCCCACTCTTAACATTTCTGAGTGGTAGCATGTATATACATTTCTGTATGTAATCATTTGGAAAACATATGCTCACAACCTATTCAAATGTAAGGGTTGTCTGTTCAATGTAGACATGCAGCTAACCACTCGATCACTTTATTATTATTATTTTTTTCAGCCATTGTTATTTTTCATAATGTCTTATTTTAATAAGAACTGCTGATGTTAGATAACACTTTTTTCATTAGTTGTTGTTGATGATGATGATGATGATGAAAGTACTACATTGAGGTCTCTTTGGTGTGATGAGACTTGTATAAATTAGCACATCAGCTGGTAACTCAGTTGGTGAGACACAGGAACAATTGGAGATCAATCCCATGTTGTAGCGCTGAAGATGAGAGGCTTGGGGGAGTGCGTGTGAGTTGGGTGTGTGAGTACTTTACCTTTAAAAAAAGGATTGCATAGAATTTCTTTCTTTCTTTTCTTTTTTTTTTTTTTTTTTTTTTTTTTTTTTTAATGCTTTGAATTACGAAGCTGGCCTGTGTCGATCTGATAATGGGTTCACTTAACTGCTTTGGATCATCTCGCAAAGTTTTGCACTAGTTCATAATTATCTCATCTTGATAATACTCGTTGGATGTGTGCTGATGTGTATTGTGTTGACTAGTCAACCGCCTTTATATACTTATGAGACTTGTGGGTCATCCTTACAATGGATAAACCATTGATCATGGACATGTGGGGTCCAGCTTGATTCATGATCTTGTAGAAAATTGGATTGCAAAGAATTTTCGAGTGAAGTCTTGTTTCAAACAATTTTCATCTACCTAATTGGGTATGCATTAAATCAATTGTCTAGATCAACAAAACATGAGTATCACATACATACAGACTAGTGCTGAAGAGGAGCAATGGCAAAACCTGGCTGCTACTTGGATCTTTTGAACACGGCTGCACTGCATTCAGAGTGGTTTAAAAGTATCTGAATCTGAAAATTCAAAAAAAATGTCTTTTTTTCTGCTAAGTTGCAAAGATTTATAGAAAAGGGAGAGAGGAGATACAAGGCGTGGAAAACAGCATCCAAATACAAGGGAATACCAAAGGCCAAAAGGAAGAAAACAAAAAAGGTGTGTGGTCACATCCAGCCCAATGCAAGGGATCTGCTGCAGAATGGTGCCAAAATAAATCCTGCAGCAAACAAATATGGTACTCCTGAAAGTGTCAAAAAATCCATTGGTCTCGGTTTCATAAGATGGTGTAAGGTACAACATCTGAAAATGACGAATGATGGAAGCACACTGTACATGGCATTTTCTCCATGTGGATTCTCCTTTAATAGAGTTTCTCCCCAATGACCCTCTAAATCTACGCTCTCTCCATAATTTTCATAAAAAAAAGTTATCTTAAAGCCGACCCAAGCTGACCAATTGAACTATGACCTCCCAACCAACCTTACTTTTACTTAGTAATTAAGCGACCAAGCTCTGGTTTTTTTTGGAGCTATGCCTTTGGTTTTGCATCTTTCTGATGCTGGAAAAGCATGAGAAGGGAAATCAAAGATGCCTTTCTAAGGAACTATGGTCCACTGATTAATTGAAACCATTTTAGGGCCCTATCCATGACCAATGCCCCTCCCAAAGGCTACATCTGGGTGTGCCTGGACTATTCTTCTCCTTCCAAGATACAGTAAGTAAAATGAACGAATGATTTCAATACAGTGAGTTGATTATCAATTCCAACAATTGTGTGGATCATGCAAAGATTTTCCGAGCCACTCGATTATCCACAGCAAAATAATCAGTTTACACCACTGACCATGTTCCCGAACATGGATTATCCACGTTAAATAACCAGCTTAGTCTAGGACCGAGGCTTGGCCTTTTACAGCTTTGGGTTTAATGGGGGACTCTGCGTCCACCAGGCAAGTTAAAAATCACTTCATAATTATGTTTCAAGTATAGAATGCATGTAAAAAATTGCTCATCATCAATTATCATCCTCACAATTGAATATAAAACCCAGCGGAAATCCTCGTTGGCTGGGGTTCCCCAAGAAATTCTTCATTTTCCATGTTACACAGTTCTAGGGTTTTTCAGACCTTATAATAAAAAACCCTAAATATATGTGAATTGATCAATACAATAGACTGTATGATGTTCAGATTTTTGTTCACCTTTTAGCCTCTAGTATACTTCACTAGATTAGGGGAGTGAAGAGATGAATGAAGCTAAATGCAACCTCGGAAGGGTAGAAACTAACCCAATTATTCAAGATGCATGCTTGACTATCAAAGACTACAAATTACAGTACTTTATTTATAAATGCATTCATTCATACGGCATTAAGGTGAAACTATGATTTGAAAATATTAGAAAGTGAGTTTGGAAGATCTATATAATGTAATATAAAAATATAGTGCATGTAAGGAAGGATCAAAATACCAGCCACGGCTGATCCAATAAATAGAAAAAATGGCTGCACATATCAACAAGGATCAAGGTGTTAGTTTCGATGGGTGTATCGGTTGGTGGCCAAATTATTAAAGTGTGAATTAAAAATGAGGTGAAAAATATAAATATATGTATATATCCAAAAAAAAAAACATCAAAATAGTTGAAAATGTTAGAATTTAATTTTTTATAACAGGATTTATTTATTTTTTTCATTAGTAACTAAGATAATATCGAACCCCTCATCATCATACAAGCCCTATATGATTATAAGATAACAATAGTGATCTATTTGTCCACGTATATTCATGTTGGTAAGCTATATTAAGAAACTAATAAAATGCTAATGATCCAACAGTGCCACCAAAATTTCATCACTATTATGCATTTCTTAATTCAAATTTGCAGTTTATCACAAGGCACAAGGTATAATCATAAATCATTCATAGAGATTAGAGATATGATGCATAGGGTCTTGAACAGACATATTGATGTGTATGAGCTTGATTCTAACTATCATTGTTGCATTTCTCCTTGGTGATATACAAAAAGAAGTGTTGTTCTCCTTGGTGATGTACAAAAAGAAGTGTTGTTCGTCTTGGATTGCCCATTGAGTAGTGTTGCCTATATAGATCATAGTAACCATTGCTCCATAGTGTTGCTAGTTGGTCCCTCCAAAATCTCCCGGCTATAACGACACACATCAGTTTATATGGGCTGATATTAATGTGAGCAGCGATTTTTTCATGGCTGATACAGTTGAAACTTACACATCATTACTGGCCCCCCGTATTGGCCGATAAATAGGAGCACTGTCCGATATGGGCCTCATACGGGCTGATATAGTCAAGAGACATTGGAGGGAAACAAACAACAATGAGGAGCCATGGTTGTTATGATCCATATTGAGGGTATTATTCAATGGACGATCCAAGACAAGGGCAATACTTTTATTGCTACCCACATGATGGAGAAATACAACAACAAACATTAGAATCAGACTCATACTATCAATATGCCTATTCAAGACCTTGTGCAAGACATCTCCAATCTATATGAATGATTTATGATTATATGTTTTTATTTGTGCTATGCAGTAAGTTGCTTACTGGAATTTAAAAACCCATAATAGTAATAAAATTTTGATGATTCTGTTGAAAGGAGGAGAAATTGTTCAAATTTTTTGTTCAAATCCTTTGGATGCTCAGTCAATCTATTTATAGTTACAAGTAGCTACAAGCAGAGTACAAGTTGAGCTTTGGGGCTTAATCATTGCAGATTAAGTTAACTACTTCAACTGACCCTTAGCTAATTGGGATAACCAATTAATAGGAAAGTTGATGGGGGGTTGCTTGACCCATAGTTTCAGCATCTGGCCCATTAGCCCATAACCTAGGGCTCATTTGGCTGGGCTGTTTGGCCTCACTCCTTTTTTAGCTATCAGTCTTAAGCTATGATGCCCAGATATAGTATCGATACAGCAGGGACATACCATTGACATGGCAGGGACATAGATTTTATACATAAAAAGTGAAGTATCAGATACGATATGACATGACATGTTGCCCATTTTGAAGTATTTGTGCATCATAGGTCTTAAGCGTTAAGAAATTGTCATAGTATTCTTGAACTATTGATCACCTTGCTATATTTGGGTAATGCAGCATCAAGATAAAATTTTCGGGCTTTGGCTACTTGATAGTTGATACAACTTCTTCAGATGAGCCAACATATTATACACCTTCTTGAAGGATTGAAGGGATAGTTAAATATTGGGTTCAATAGAGTTAAGAATCCAGGTTACCACTTCGGAATTATTTTGGTTCTATGTGACAATATCTTTCTTATCAGTGAGAATAGTTTTCTGCTGAGAATAGTTTTCTTCCCATCCAAATAGCTTGAGTAGCCTTTTTCTGGACACAATGATTTATGGAACCATCATGGTAAAAAAAGTTCTTCGCATTCAATAAGTAGATCGAGTTTCATCCATTTCAGCTGCCATCCAAGACTTCTCAAAATATGTAGGAAATCCCACGAGAGCCAGCAGTCAGAGGAAGGGAATATAAAAGAGAGTAATTTCGGGCAGGTCTGGTCAATCACTTATAGGAACACATGTGGGCAAAGGTAATTTAAAATGCAGTGGAATCTGAAGCAGTTACGTACCACATTGCAGAGTTTTAGATGAAAACCGGACTTGAAAATGTGCTGAACTGCAGATGGTCAAAACTCCACTCAAGAGATTCAGAAAAGCTGTGAAAAGAATCTGAAATCTATCAGAGGGAGCAGGCGAATGAAACCGATTAATCAAAGTGAGGCCCCCAGGAAGATCACGAAAAGGACTTTGATGACTGTAGAATCTTAAAAGGGGTGGGTCCAAGAGATGACTGAAAGCTGATCAGAGGTACAGGATAGGTGAGTGAATAAGATAGACACCTCATAGCAAAGTCCCATACGATCAGAATTAGACTCACGAATTCAGATAGCTAAAATGATTAAATGAACCACCAAAATAGTTGAGACTGAGTAGTCATAAAAAAAAAAACCCTGAAAATAGACAGAGAGTTTCTAAAATATATATATATATATATATATATATATTATGACAGCTTCTGTAGGGATGTGCGACTAAGATTATGAAAGAATTTGACCCTTAATAACTACCGAGTGGGCCCCAGTAAACTACTCACAAAATCTGGATGACGTCCAACTGAATTCAGAAGACCCTGAGATGATTGTAGATGCTTTGAAAAGGTCTGAGCAATTGTCTGATATGTTCAGATGAACAGAGGAAAACAACAACTAGAAATGAAAAAATAAATAAATAAATAGAGTAGTCGTAGCTTTGATAAGAGTCTTAAGACACAGAAGAAATTGAGAGAATTTTCAATGCGACCCTTTCGGTGCTTAGTCAATCTAGTAATCTTTACAAGTGACAGAAGGTTAAGAGTACAATTAGGGACAGATTACAGGTAGAGCGTTGGAGCTTAATCACAGCAGATTATGTTGACTACCTCAGCTAATCCTTAGCTAGTTGGAATAACCAATTCATGGGTGGTAGCTTGACCCATAGTTTTCAGCATCTGACCCCACAACCTATGGCTCACTTGGTCTTATTCGTGTTCTACCTCATCTCCATTTCTACAGTTTGATCATTAGTATTTTATTGGTTCTAACTTCTAACTTATAATATAACTGACTAACATGAATATATATAGACAAATAGATCAATACTGCTATTTATAATCATACAACAATATAGGACTTGTCTGACAATGAGGTGTATGATACACACACCTATCTTAGTTACTGATAGAAGTTTTTTAATTATAATTTTCTTTTCAATATTCTTAATTTTAAAAAAAATCAAACCTTGACCTCAATTCACAGATATAATAGATACAGGTTGCCACAAGCACTATGTATTGTTTTGGCTGCTGACCGATACATCCACTGCAACCAACAATTGATCCTTGCATGCAAGTATTATGAGTATAAACTCAAAATCAAATATGTTGAAAGAATATAAATAACAGGTAAATGAGACAAATAAAAGAGTGAAGAATGAGTAAAATATTAATAGATAACTTTAGACAAAACAAAGAAATTGTCTGAGTAAAGTTAGACAAAACAGAAGAAATTATCTTAATATCACTGTAGTATCCAGCACATGCATGTCTGTCTAAAAAAGCAACATCTTTGAAAGATAGGGGTTTTCTACACCAAATTCCAGTAAGCCCCATAGTGCCTTGATACAGATGCAGATGAGTGATTTCCCAAAAGTTATGAGTTGGAAGTGGATGTGGACATGCCTTCTAATGCTTTAATACCACAACAAAATTGAAACATGCTCAATAGTAGAATATTACTTTGACTGTCTACAAGTGCCCACACAACATCTGGTATTGGTATCAAATTTACAATGACATGATACTGACACCCCATGGATGGGAAAGGCCTTGGTGGTTATGATGATGACTGATACCCTAAGGCCATATCAGATATAGCTGGCTGAACAATAACAGTCGACCATTATTGGTAATGCAAGAGACTGCCCTAGTACCAGGAAGTGTTACATATAAAAGCCAATGTGAACAGTTTAAGAAGAAAGCCACACATACCCAGAAAGCAGGTAAAGCACATAATCTTCTCCAAGGCCCTCCATCTGCTCCTCTCATCTCCAAGTACCTCTTCAGCCTAACCTGCAAGGAAAGAGAGATCGAGATAGCTTCCAATTAGGTCCTATTCTCGGAAACAGATTGCATATTCACCAAGGATTCTCTTATGTATGGAACCTCTGGAAAAATTGTTGTTAGATGATTCTCCCAGTCATTGAGTGTAGGCAGTTCACCGGGGAATTGAAGGAAGTTTCCCTGCCATAAAATCCTGCAGATGTGGTTTGAAAAATAGTAAATCTCAAATTACATGCTGTCTTGAAATGGAACTCTAACATAATTGCAGCTCTATCAGCATAACATGCTTCAACAAGAGAATAGCAGTGAGCATAGATGATAACCCGAAAAGACATCCCAGTACAGTCAATATAGTTCTTATTCCGGTAGACGAAGTACATAGGGACATCAAGAGCATAATCCACATATTGCTCAAACCTGAAACGGACCAGTAAATGGAAGAGTAAATATCAGAAAGAATAATTCATAAACCAGATAAGCTGAGGTCTGAGGACCAGACCCACAAAGTTCTTAAATATGATACTTGAGGAAAAAACAGGGGTTTAACAGATTTACTTTAATTAAATTATTTATTTATTTCTTATTTTTGTAATAACTTGAACCTGCAACCTCGTGGTTGCAACAATGAGCATCTATGGACTCTTGTCAATAAGATACTGAAAACTGAACAATGGTATCGTGATAATTTTTGGTTCCATAAGAAAGAAGTTTTTTTTTTTTTTTTTTTAATGATATCTTTAACAGTAAGATGTGGAACTGTAAGCAAAAACTACATATTGGAAACAAGAAGCAAGTTTGCAAAAGGCATTAGTCAAACTTCTCATTTCAGTGTCACAGGTTAATCTTTTCCTTGTAAGAATAAAGCTATTTAACCTGGAAATGGACACCTGTGTTAGTGTTTGCACACAGAACTAAAAAACAAACTGCTTTATGTCTTATGATTGCATTGCATAGCTACCGGATGCTCCCAACAAGAATATTACTCATTTCTTAAATTATCCATCAGCAATTTCACTCCACATTAAAACTCACTCCGCAAACACTAAAAGCATTAGCCCTGGATGTCAGAACTTATTATAGGCTGAAGGCCCACATTTCTATTGTAATCTAGAGCGAAGATAGATTTTCCTTTTTGTAATCAAAGTAGGATAGAGAGATGGTTTTCTACTTTTCTTCTTCATCTTGTAATCTAACATGTAATTTCCTTTTCTAAATGTATCTCTATGGCTCTATCTAAACTACTCATAAATAAGTAAGCCATGTACCTCATAAAAGACATCGTTCAACAAATTCCTCTCCTTTTCTTTTAGGGATAATTAGCCAAAAGTCTCTCAGCATGGTCTTGTAAGACCTCTAGTCCAACAACTTTTTCTCTAAGGCCTATAGTCCATACAACTGGACATATTTTGGCGAGAGGTTCCTAGATACATCATCAGACATTTTCATAACTGATTTGCCATCTCAACTGTTTAGGCATAAAATTTTGAATTTTAAAATTTCTAATCTTCCATTCTCCTTCATTCCTAGGGCAAGGTTCTCTCTCATTCTCTATTGTCCTGGAGAACCCCCTTCGGTCTTCTTCTCTCTGTTTCTCTGGGCAAGTGGTGGTACGCGATCGACGACAAGATCGGTGAGATATCAAGTGGACCACTGGTGCAAATCTAAGTGGGTGTTGCTCGGCCATCACAGCGCAGAGAGAACAGAGACAATCTCTGTTGGTTTTGTTTTTTTTTTGTTTGTTTGTTTGGGTTTGATCTCCCATACTGATGCTTGCCGAAGAAGAAGGGATATCCCTAAACATCTGGTGGGCCACATATCGCAGCGAAACAAAAGCTGCAATTTGGGTTTCTTGTTTTCAGTTGGACCTCTATCCTTGCCGGAAGACGCCCGCCGACGTCGCCACTGTCTCCAACATCTCCGCTGCCGCTACGCAATCGTCGAAGAGGAAAAAGGTTGTTGTCCGGTCATGGTTGCAAGTGAAAGAGGTTCTAGTTGGAGAAACCAACTAGAACCGGAAAAGGGAGAAAACCTTGTTTGGATCTGTTTACAGGCCAGGTTAAGTACAAGTCCAAGTCGATTTGACCTGACTTACGCAGCAGAACCCCAGAAGCAAAGCAGATCCGTACGGTCAATAGAGTTTTCACCAGATCAAAGGCTGAAAACTTTTTTCGCGATATCTTGAAGATCCAGAATCTGATCTGAGATCTATTTGAACCTGTGGACAAGTTTGAGTCAGCAATACAGTCAAATTTTGTCAAATTTATCAGATTTTTTTAACGTCTATTTGAGTTTTTGGCAAATTTATCTGAGTTTTGGGCAAATATATCTAAGTTTTTGAAAAATTTATCTGAGTTTTGGGCAAATCTATCTAAGTTTTTGGAAAATTTATCTGTGTTTTTAGCAAATGTGTCTAAGTTTCTGACAAATTTATCTCCATTTTGAAAATTTTCACTGAGTTTGATAGTTTGCGAGGAATTGGTGAAGAAATGCGTTATGAGAATCCCCTACTACCCATGGAATGGGGATTCCTCATTGGCCAAATGAGAATTTTCACTTGCCCAAATCCTTGGGAATTTACAATTGTCAAAAACATGGGTTTTCCACCACTTAATAGAAAGTGGAAAAGGAATCTCTGAGGCATGTTTGGGTAATGTCATCAGAGATGAATCCTCTCTTATTTTCCTTGACTCCGAGAGGAAAATCCAGGTTTGGGTGAAGAAAGGAAAAGTAAGAGATGATTTTCCAAATCCTCCAAACCCATTAATAATCTTCTCTTCCAGTGATTCCCCACCCCCCCGACCCCCCAACCAATAGAATTTTGTAAAATCCAAGAGGGAGATGCACCTAAGTTATAAAGAGTGACTTCTCCCAGGTGTTTCCAAAACTAAAATGGAATCCTTAGAGATGATAGCATGGTTCCTAGGGAACGAAGGAATCCTTTGGACAGAGGATTCCTCTCTTTTACCAACCATGCCTAGAAAAAAGCATGGTCTTCTATTTGATCCAGAAATGGTATGGAGCCCACCTTCTACAACTTAATGAATCCTATTGTTTGGGACAAGCAGGCCTCAATCAGTATGGACCCAGTAGAGGGTGGTCATTGTCATTTGATGGAAATGGCAATTGCAACCATTTTCATATATTTACTGGGCTGGTAATCTCTGATGAGGATCATCATGGGGCACACAGGACTTTTGAACTGTTCCATAGAAATATGAGGTGTAGGATGGGGCAACCTTGGAATATAGAGCCATGGTTGGTTAAAGCATGCCATATCTAACAAGTTTCTATTAAGAAAATGGTTCCCTCCCCCAACCCCACTTTGCATTTATTTCTGGGACATTGAGGGCCTCCATTTTGGTTGCCTGCCCTTGAAAAAATCCCAGTTGCCAACAAACATCTCTCTAGAAGTTGTCATATTCATTTCCTCCTCCACAACGTGAGGGCACGTTTGTGAAGCTGCTTTTCCATAAAAAAATCATGAAAAGTGAAAATGCGTTTTTGCAATTAAAGATGCTTTCTTGTTCGGTGCGGTAGTTTTTTTTTTTTTTTTTGTTAGGAAAAGCAATGAACTAAAACTTCTGTGATTCCGCGGAAAAGCTTTTCCTGTGGAGGGAGTCAAGATAGATTTACTGTGGAACTGATTTTCAGCAGCACCCAGAGGGTTTCACCTGATAATTCCTGTCCAGGCATGACCCTTGGGAAACAGTTCTTTTCAGCTTCTGTCTTCCACTCTGCCCAGTTACAAGCCTCTCTAAAGTCAACTGGCAGTATCAGTCCTTTTCTCTAACCTATACCCCCCGCTCCTCTTTCCATTCTTTTAACTGAGTGAGAAATTTAAGGTGTGTTTGTGTACACGCAGGGGAGAATCAGTTGCGCATAAAATTACCTTTTTCGCGGGATTTTTTCCCCAACCACATCCCAGATCCCATAGGAATTTGTTTTGAGGACTTGCGAAAAACTTTGCCCATTTTTTGTATTTTTCAAGAAGGAAAATCAACTTTACCAAACATAGAGTTTACTGTAGTAAGGAATTTAATTTTTGCAATCCTTACTTTTTCCACGGAAAACCAACTATGGAGAAAGAAAAAGGATTGTGTTAAAGATTTTGAGGCCATCCTTTACTTTTGTTGACTTTTGCTATGATCCTAGGTTAGAAAATGAGGCTGCTCTTGTTTTGGTCAAACATTGTTATGCCAAAACAAAATAAAACAACAAAAAAAAAAAGAAGAAAAAAAAAGAGCTTTAGTCACGGCTTTCCCTAAACTTATGATAGCAGTTGCTTTCAATAGGTAAGCAAATCTGTTTGCACCCCGAGGTTGTGGGTTCAAAATTGCACTACCACACTAGGCCACAGGAGAATTTTACCTAGCTTTCTCTCCTGGGCTCGTAGGAATTATTCTGGCCCAAAGGAGCTAGGAACCCTGCCTTATCAGAAGAAAAAAAAAAAAAAAAAAAGCAGCAAATTTGTTTCCAGGGGAAAGGAGGCCCACCTGAATATTGTGTTGTTGCTCATCTCCAGGGTTGCTACATTGTAATGGTTCTTCTAGAAGAAAAAAGAGCACAAAAGTAAAATGATATTCAGATCATTTGAGGGAACTGAGAACTTCTATATTTGGATTTTTCAACCTTGTCCTCAAGGTTGAAAAATCTGAAACTTCCTCTTTGCATCCATGATAGGAGAAATTTCCTCTAACAGAACATATGTGGATGGTGGCGGTGAAAATCAAGGGGGTCTCTGGTTTTTATCTTCATAAAACTTTTTGCCAAAGCTATTGGTCCAAACTCCAAATGCATTCACTTGAACCAACTGGGTTAACCTTTCATACCAAATGATAATTACACAAAAAACCAGAAACTCAAAAAGATTGGACCAAACTAGGCTAATATGTGGGTTCTGAATCATGACTACTAAAAGCCAGTAACTTAAGATTGATCGAACCGGGTTGACCCCAGGCTTCTAAATCACCATCTCTACAGATTTTATTAGGCAGTAAGGCATGTATAATATTCAAAGCATTGCAAAAAACAAAAATAATGAAGCTATTTTTGGATGAACTGGTGAATTTAGGCAATAGGCTCCAAACGGGCCTATGCAAGAGCCAAACCCCATATTTAGTGGTCCACCAGCTCTCTGTCCACCTCCCTAGATGATTTTGATCCAACCATCATCTGTACCTGGATGAGCTACCAGAACCATTTAATCTGAGGCTCCAAAATTAAGATTAGGCTATTAAATTCAAGCAGAATCCACATAACACACACCATGCTCTCTTTTTCATGGGCCCATACAGACTGCTGCCTGATTTGATGGAGGAAATCAGGATCAGCTTGGACCATAAAAAAGGATCAATGCCCACTAAGAAAACAGTAAGAATTGAATGCATGATTCGAAAAAGGACACAAGTTTTAAACTTTTCAAGTTAGTCCTTAAGTTTTTAAGTAAATTTTCAATTGAGGACATTCGATCATTTAAAGGTATTTTATGCCGACTTTTTTCCCTAATCTTTTTGAAATACCTAAATTACCCATAATTTAAAGCCATGACATGGTTCCGAAAGCCACTACATGCATCCGATCGCCGTGGGGTTACTTGGTTGTCCTGTTTCTTTTAAAATGATTTTAAAAAACTTAAAATCGAGTCCATTACTTATAAAATATAAATATACATATATTTACATGCATTCATGAGAATCAATTCAAAGTAATAAATTTATTTATGCAAGAAAAGTATTATAATAATCAAAATAAGAGGAAAAATATTTTATATTATATAATTTATTAATTCAAATATCGAATGTAAAAGAACAAATATAAGTGTCAAATGACATTCCTGTCACCATTTTAAAATTGTCAACTCCCAACTTGATGCATAATTACTTAAGAAATAAATATTAATTGTTCAAAAATAGATCAACCTATTCAAATGGTTTAGAATTCAAACAACTTATTAAGATGGGATGACTCGGCCAAGTTTCCATTGTGTCTGACTCAGTCCTTCGTCAAAATAAGATGACTCTGAAGAGTTTTCCAACCATGATTGTACTCCCAGACAGCTAACAATATTCACCTGCGCATTAGGTGCAGAGGTGGGGACTATCCGTAAGTAACATGTGATGAAAGCTCCCCTAGAAAGCATCTACTTTATATTTACGTTTACCTTTGCTACTTTATCAAATTACAGGGAATCTTTAAAATTATAACTCCAATGTAATGTATCACACACACTTTATTTTATGAGGTTCCCCAATGGATGCAACATGCCCTCAAACTAAGGTTTGAAGAAGTTCCATCAAGAATACCATCTCGTTTTTTTTTTTGGTACCCAGCTTAGGGAACTGGACCCAAGCCCTCTCGTAAGGGAAGAAAACCTCGGGTGAGGTAGCATGGCCCTTTGGTGAGGGAGAAGGTGCCTGCCCAGGTTCGAACCCAAAATGGGAAGGCAAGAACTCACATCTCTTACCACTCGGGTACGAGGCCGAGTCTAAAGTTTGAAGAACAATCTTTCTTTGCTCAGACCTAGTTATCAATCTGGCCTGAAAAAAGAAAAAGGCCTCTGTCTTCAGAGAATATTGCTCAGCACAATCCAAACTCAAAATGGATCAATGGAAATCCCCACATCCAGCTAAAAGCATGAATCTCAGACATACAGAACCACTAGAGATCTAGTTCGTCTATTTTCGCCATTTCTACGAAACTGAATGGGCCTTAACACGGAATTGACTCTAATTATAGACTATAAATCTGAGAGGCTTTTCCAATTTCTGGATCTAAAATACAGGTTTCCTGCGGACCCCACTGATGACATAACAATGAGGCCCACATATTCAAACTCAAGGCCCGGATATCAGTACATTGCCCACATTTTAGGCGTCTTTGGATCCTTGGTTGGGCTGAGTCAGGTACTGGATCAATCTTTTGCCCAAGCCCAGCACATTTCTTTTTGGGCTTATGTTCAGGGTTCACATTCAAGGCAGCCCACTTGGAAAGTACACACACTTCATTATGGAAAATATTTCAGACCAAGGGATCTTTAAGGATTTATTATAGGTTCAGCCTGATCACTGGAAAACAAAAAAGAGATGGGTACAGCCCACTGCCCTAAAAACTTACCACAAATCCAACCAAATGAATGCCAGGGTTGGGTCAGGATCAGGATGGCATGGTCCTTGAGCAACATAATCTATGGATCTGTTTAGCACTTGGTTTATCTGTAAATCTAATTAGCTATATTGATTGCGTTGAATCTTCATCATTAAAGCCTTGTCCCAATTATATTGGGGCCAGCTACACGAATGCTGTTTTTCTATTCTGATCTATTTTGAGCCAAATTCTCAGATAAGTCACACATTTTTACCACCTCCATCCACGTTCTCTTTGGCCAACCCCTCCCCTTGCTGGGCCATCAACCTTCATAGCCAAACCTTTTCTTATTGGCATCGTTACAAGCCTATATTAGACATTCCCAAAACATCTCTAATGAGTTTATCTAGTTTTATTCCCTATTGTTGCTGCCCTTAAATGCTATTGAAACTGCTTATTTCTAATTTTATCCTTCCTAGTTTTACCACACATCTATCTCAATATTCTCATCTATGCTACATCAACGTTGAATACAACTGCTATTGCTTGTAAACAAATAGAGTCCAAATCCCCTGTTTTAATTGTTTTGTCCTATCAAATCATGCCAACTGTATAAATTATTTTATACAGTTGGCATGATTTGATCTCCCTATCTTATGCTTTCATGCACAAACCGTGTCACCTGCACTTAGTTTAAGATTTCAGGTAGAGACCTTTTGGTCCAACATACCCACTGGTTTCTTTAATTCTTGTAATAAAATAAGTCTTATTGTGAGAAGTGAGATGAGTAGATTTTCATTGTTGCCTTGTTCAGTTGGCTTATGACTACGGTTTGTACCCGAAGGTTGTGGCACTACCACATTGGGGCCACACAGGAATTTTACCCGGCTTTCTTTCCTGAGCCCATAGAAATTATTCTGGCTCAAAGGACTAGGAACTCTACGTTAAAAAAAAAAAAAAAAAAAAAGACTTGATGACAAGTTGAAAACTTGACCCATTGCATGGGAGGTTGGCCTAATGATTCTACTTTTCTACTTTAAAAAGTGGGTTTATTAGTTTGTTGGAGTGGCAAGTATTGCAATGCTTTAGATTTATTGTGATATACTGATAATATTATAGCATTTATTGAAATTTCTTTGAAATGATACAATAGTGATAAATTCAGTTCTATTGCAGTACTATCAACAAACCTTAACTTGCCGGTGTAGTATTGTTTGATTTTTCTAAAGAGCATTCTTCTCCTTTTTTCTGAAGAAGTTGCTTTAAACCTTTTTTCTTCCAATATTATCATTATATTTTCGTAACATTACCAAATTGAACATATAGTGCAAAGATCATGAGAAAATCATAACAAAATAATATACAAAACTAGCAAAACAAAAAATCCCTAAAAACAAAAAAGAAGAAGTTCTAATATTAAAGCATTTTTGTGATAATAACAGGAGAAAACTTAAAGGGTGTGATCAGTCTGATTAGTTGAGTCATTTAGAACTTAAAAGGAAGTGACAATGTCAGGAGACTTGTAAATTGTAATGTTTACAGTGGACCACTTTCCAAAATTTTCTTATTACCACTATGTGGCTGATCACTCATGAAAAATCTAAATGGGTTACCATAAATGTGATAAAATTTTATTTCAATAGGACTTGATCCCACCACAAAATTGAACAGATATAATACACATGATTGGATTCAGGGGTTGGATAGAGTGGATGGTGTCCAAGACGAGCAATTTAAAACTCTACTCCAATCTGATGTTAACTGTTTTAATTTTGCTGTTCTCTCACTGTCATCCCAATCTAATGAAATATGGTTTATGTTTGTTGGCTGCAAAATAAAGCAATAGCTTGAAAGCATCTGCTTTATGTTCTTTTATTAGAGCAAAACCCACTGCTTCCCTCAGTTCAATTATTCGTTTCTCTCTCTTTTCTCTTTGGCTGCCTCAGTTATTCGTTTCTCCTCCTCTCAATTCAAGTAGTTGTTGATTCCTTCTTTTCTTTTGATGCTTTTTTTAGTAAAGAATGTAACTGAGCTAAAGCAATAACACTTAATCTTCCTTTGTTGGACAGAGAATTATTCTTTACTGAAAGTGCTGGATCTTCCAATTGCAATCAACTAACAAAATCACTCTGTACATCTGTTGAGATACAATATCCAACTCTTGTTATTTTCAGTTTGGCACTTTGTTTTCACCCAGAGAAGACAATATGGCAGGAGAAGCAGTTCTCTCTATGCTCTTCGAAAAATTCCTGAACAAGTTGACCTCCGCTGCCGAAAATGAACTTAGGCTGCTGTTGGGGGTAGAGAAGGAGAAACAAAAGCTGGGCAGCAACATGTCAAGGATTACAGCCGTGCTTCAAGATGCAGAAAGCCGACAAGTACTAGACCAGTCGGCGAAAGATTGGCTTCGAAAGCTTAAAGATGTTGTCTACGATGCAGAAGATTTACTTGATGAGCTTGTAGTCGAAGATCAACGAAGAAAAGTTGAGAATGAAGACGGCATGGGAAAGAAGGTACGAAACTTCTTCTCGCCTTTGAATCCGCTTTGTTTTCATTTAAAGATAGCACATAAGATTCAAGAGCTGAGGGAACGATTAGATGCCCTTGCCAAAGAGAATAAAGATTTTCCCTTGATGGGGGGAGTTGTAAGCAACCAGTCTCTTATCTCAGATGAAAGAGAAACTTCCTCGAAAGTGATTCCGTCGGAGACTTGTGGAAGAGATGATGAGAAAGAAGAGTTAATAGATTCACTACTTAACTCTGGAAATGCAGAGGCCCTCTCCGTCATTCCCATAGTCGGTATGGGGGGACTGGGTAAGACCACATTGGCTCAATTGGTATATAGTCATGAAAGAGTCGTGACTCATTTTGGCTTGAGGATGTGGGTCTATGTGTCTGATCAGGATTTTATTGTGAAAAGGCTTCTTGAAAATATTTTAAAATCTGCAAATGACGGCACAGCTGTTGACCAATTGAGCATGGATCAAATAATGACTCGTCTTGAAAAAGAACTGAGTGGGAAGAGATATTTACTTGTTTTAGATGATGTTTGGAATGAAGACTACTATAAATGGGACGAGTTGAAAACAGTGCTTAAATGTGGTGCTATAGGAAGCAAAATAATAGTCACCACTCGTAATGATAAAGTTGCAGAAATAATGGATGCTCTTCCAAGACCTCCTCTGGGAACATTATCGCCAGTTGAATCTTGGACTTTGTTCGAGAAAGTGGCACACCCGCCTACAGGCTTTGTATCAATTGGAGAGGAAATAGTAAGAAAGTGTGGTGGTATCCCTCTAGCAATCAAAACATTGGGAGGCATGTTGCGAAATGAAACAAGTGAAAGGGAGTGGCAGTCAGTGAGAGATAGTGAACTTTGGAAGCGAACAGATAAGGAGGGAAGAGTTTTATCCATATTAAGACTGAGCTATGATCATTTGACATCATCTTTGAAGCAATGCTTTGCGTATTGTGCTGTAATTCCCAAAGGGCGTCGATTTAATAAAGATGAACTAATCAAGAAATGGATAGCCCAAGGCTTCATTCATTCTGATGATGTAAATGAACTCCTAGAAGAAGAAGGTGAAAAGTGTTTCAAT
>QPKB01000009.1:5490356-5510198 GCA_003546025.1 Camphora micrantha | reverse complement strand
AAGTTTACCAAACAGCAATAGAACAGAAAACTGTATGGATACATAAGGTTACCAAACAGCACAGCTCAAAAAACTAAACAAAGTTTAACAGAGGTTTTAGCCCAAATGGAGAAATAGAACAAAAAGCACAAATAGCACAACCCATCCTATAGATGATCAGAGTTTTGTTAAATGCCATTTCCCTAAGTCTTCTCAGTGAATGTGACAAACGCCTTAGGCCATGATACTAAGGATCCATTTCCAACTGCGCCCAAAGTTGAATGATAACCGTCTGGATAGGGCAGTGCAACATCTCCTTTGTTAATGACATCAACCGTAACCTTGTATGCATGTTCCGGAAGAGCTTTACAATGAATACGTTGGGTCCCATTCCTGCTATGAGCCCTTCCAATAGCGACAACCTCTTGACTCCAATCATCAATTTGCACGGCCACTCTATCTCGTTTGAAGGCTTATCACCTGCTGTAGTGTTGAAAACTGCAACGGACTCGTCGTCTTCGGTGGGAACAAAGCGCTCGATTGGGATCCCGAATGCATGCATATCTGTAATAATGTTTTAAAGCACTTGTTATTCTTTCAATACAAGTATAAAAAATCTAATATTATTAAAGACTTTTAAAAAGAATCCAATAATTTCGACTTTACCTCAATCATTTGTTTTATACCACCCAATTCTTGGGACATGTTTTTTTGTTCTTCAAGTATGTGGCCTACTTGGGACTTCAGATTTTTAATTGAGGACGATTGCTCGATAATTTTCTTTTCCTTGAGAGCTAGTTTTTCAATTGTTGGAATGGACCCTATGACTTGACTTCTTGATACGATAGTCCCAACACCTCGAACACGACCCTTGGTATCAACACCAAATACTTGAGTCAATGGATCGTTGAGGATGTCGTGGGAATCTACTTCATCTTGGTTGGACAACAGTTCTTGTACTCTTTCATGTCGATTACATGCAATCATCAGTTAAGTAAAGTTTTAAGTTGTTTTCTACTATATTAATTGAAGTATAAGATAGGGAACTAACCGTATGTGAGGACACGCTACTAGGTACAGTACTGTCTTTCCTTGTATGGGCTTCTATCCACACTTCAGCCCTAGTAGGCAAGGGGTCACCCTCCTTCTTTTGGCATTTCTATGTTTGCACGAATTTCAGATTGTCAGTTTTTGAGTGACGAAGCAATATGACATATTTTATATATGTATGCCAATACTCACCATTTTCTCCTCCAGTCTCGCGTGGCCATATCTACCACTCGTATGGTAAATGTTAAGTTTTTTCCTCACCTCTGTATTTTTTTTTTTCCGTTCTATTGTATTGGGACTCAAATTATCTTCAATAAAAGCCTCCCAATCTTCAGGTCTAACTCCTGGAGGATGATTATTCAATTTATCTTCAGCAGTTGCATGAGCATCAAGGTATTTTGATCTCAATTTTGTCTTGTACTTTCTCATCATATTGCACGTGCTCTTAAGGCATTTAGCTTTATAAGATTGAGGAACAACAGAGTCATCCTGAAAAAAAAAAAAGATTTCTTTTTAGGATCTCATACTAAGTATTTGATAAGATAAACATTGCATCCATTTCTACTGGAGATATGCTAAGATTTCATACCTAGACGAGTTTCCACAGTTCATTTTTTAGGTTCTTAGGCACGGAACACCAGTCCTTAATGGAAATAGGAACAACGGTGCGAATCATCTCACCACACCTTGAGGCCAGCTGGGTTGAATGCTCACCCACAAGTAGCCCAAATACATTTAAGGTGATCAACGGCTTTTGTTTTGACAAGGAGGATGTCTCTAACAAAAAGAGAAAATGATCGTTATATAAAACAAATACTATTCAAATTAAAGAATGAAACCATTTAAATGAAGAAGTAGACTTTTCTAACCTGCATTCAATGATCTTGCACTGTTTTCCCCCCGCCATTAGAGCACATGTGTCTCAAATGATGCCTCGGATTGGAAAAATATGTTTCGTTCAAAGCCAGCATCTTTTATGGATCACAACTTAACTGTTTACTCGCAATGCATAAACTGAAATAAGTATTGACCTTTTATAACTCATGATCCAAGTCCAAAAAATGCGAAAAACATGAAACTAATATCACTTTTCAGGTGCCCAAGGCTTGATTTAGATTCAACATTTTGAGCAAAAAAGCACCATTCTAAACAAATCAGTCAGCACACAATTTTACGGTTTGGATCTGGGTCCAAAGTAGAATCATCAATCATTTAAACCAGTTTGGATGTACCCATATTCATAAATGCTTTAATTTAAAAGGGAATCAAGAAAACTTATTCAAAGAAGTCATATAAGCAATTTATAAACTACTACTTCAATATATAATTTGACAAGATTCAAATAGAGCATACTAATAATGCACCTATCCATGCAATCAGACTTATTAAACTAGAGATTTCAAAGGTTCTCTTTTAAATGTTAACCAAAAATCACCTTCGGTCGGAAATCCCCCAATTGGTAAACAACTTCAGTTGTATGAAGAATCCCTCAATTGGTAAACGACTTCAATTGTACAATTTCAAAGGTAGCAAGATGAAATTTAAATGCTTCAAATTACCATTTTACCCATACGTACATTTCTATGTTGTTCACCATACATTGTGAACTTTTCACATTATCACAGGCATGGCAGCACATAAAAGATCGCTGGACCCCACTTACATTATATGCAGATTGCTAAGAGTACTGAAATTTGAAGGCCATCTCATTAAGTTAAACTGACACATGATCAAAACCATTAGATTGGAGACCTAGAGTTTATTTATTTTTTAAGTGATATCATTTAAAAGCCCTTGGAAAAAATTGGCCACTTGGTGTTTATTACCATCCAACTTGATGAATCGGATGGATACCGCATAACACCACTATATTCTTTTGGTCGAGAATGCCAAGTCATTTGCTCTGCTATCCATGGAACACTACACAACAAAGTAAAAAACTATTAGTTATTGATTGTAATACCCAATGGAAAATAGGATGACATGGAAACTATAACTAACCTTGAAATCTAACCTACATGGTCTCTGCAATCTTGGTGTCAAAGGAAAATATCTCAAAACCTTTAATGGAACTACAACACTTCTTTTTTTTTTTTTTGCCAAGTAATCCGACCTCCGTCTAGATGTATGACAAATTGGTAAATTTTGTCAATCTTTATACTCTTTCCAACAGAGAATACAACCATTTGGGCACGCATGAATGGATTTGTAGGTCATTACAAATGAGTTGATCATCTTCTTAGCTTAATATGTGCTTTCGGGTAAAGTATTTCCTACCGGTAGCAGCATCTTCACTAATTTAAGGAGATCATTAAAACTATTGTCGGACCAACCATTGTTGTGCCTTTAAACTGTACAACTCAACAGTAGATGACAATTTTGTGAGTTCCCTGGGACAAGAAGTATACAAAGACTGTCTTTCATCATCGAATAAAGACTTGTATTTTCTCGTTTCAGGGTCTTCATGCCGTTTAAACTCTGAGGTGTCTTCATGAAAATCTTCATTCCTTACGAGATCTTCCATGAGAGAATCAACATGTTCACCAATTCTCCCAAACGCATCATTTACAAGTTCCTCCATTCTAGGCTACACATCATCGAGCTGATCAACAAGTTCCGATATTGATGGTTTCTCATTAGTAGTTGCAAGACTTTCTCCATGGAAAAACCAATGTGTGTACGACTTATCAATACCGTTGATGAGTAAATGCTCATGGATCAAATCAAGGGCGGTCATTCCATGCCCATTTCGACATTTAGCACATGGACAAGGAAAATGCTTAAATCCACCACCATTTTTCTTTGTAAACTCAATGAAATGCACAAGTCCATCCAAATACTCTGGACTTAATCTATGTTTGGTCATCCATTCTTTGTTTCCTGGTGACGACATTCTGCAATTCATGAGGTAATATACTATTATTAATGAAGCATGGTCACAAACACAAGCATATTTCAAGTGAACTATTTAATTTAATAATTACTGTAAATGAAATTTAGGAAAAGAAATTTATCAAACGAATCAGGTGAATGGAGCCAGGCATACCAATGAAAGTGTTTTCATAAAGACGATGATTTTCAAACTACACATAGGTGGATTCAATGGAAAACCACTAGAAATTACAATGATTTTCATTGTAATCTCTTTATGAAGAGTTTTTGCTTCATTTATTGGTGATTTAAAATCAGTCAATTATAGGTTGCACTCCAATTGCAGTGAACTTTGGAGGATTGTTCATTTCCTTGGGGGTGGGAAGAGGGAGCATGTGGTAACCTAGTTGAATTGATCACAGGTGGGCCCATTCAAATATTTTAAATAGTGGTGGCTAAAAGTAAGTTAAAATTGGAAATTTAGGGTTTCCACAAAAAAATATGAGAAAAATCAGAGCCAATAAGTGAAGGACTAATGTAGAAAATTAAGACATAAAAAGGAAACTGAGAAGAGCATCCCTAAAAAGAAAGGCCCCCACCATTTTGGCGGCGAAGCCTCTCATTTCAGTCCATGTTTAATGCTTGTGGAGAACGCAACAGATTCTTCAAACCTAAACCCCACTAATAATAGAGAGTTCTCTCACAGTAACCACGCAGTCATTTCCTGCCCAAATTTGGTGCTCAGTTTTCAGTCACTGCTGTACTGACAGTGCTGCACCATCATGATTTGGTTAATGACACTTGTGGAATGAGGTTTTGTTCATCTGCAGCTTTTATGATGTAGCTTTCGGTCTCTGGAAAAGAAAAACGTGACACTGAAAGTTTGTTGATTGGTATAGGACAGTGAATTCAGAATGTTGGAAATCAGTACATTTGGAACATGTTACTGGGAAAAACTTCAATGTAAGGGCCATTTTATTCCTTTGTAATTAGTTCGTTATAGTGAGAAAATTTGAATAGTAGAAGTAAATGTATGTGACACTACTCAACTTCTAATGAATTAAAAATACTTCTCAACTTCAAGTACAAGACAAATTCCATTGCCTATCAACACGCCACATGCACAAACAAAAAGAAGTAACAAGAAAACAGGAAAAGAGAAGAAAATGCAGAAGACAGTAAAAAGACATTTCAAAAAAGAGTGCTGTGAGGAAAGAGGTGAAAGCTGATGGGTCAAGGATAGATATCTTACTGTGCTTTTGAATTGAAAGAAGTCACTTGTGCTTATACTGGATGATATGATCCAGCTATAAAAGAGGTGCTTGTCAAGCCTTATTTGCGAACTTGCAGATGTTATCCTCAACCTAAGAAGAAGAATTCCAAGGATCGAAACAAAATTAAAAGGATAAAAGAGAATATCTCTGAATAAACTAGTGGCAAAATCATAATTTTTTGTCATCACAGTACAGGAAAAATGTGCTTGATTTGCAAGCATGAGTTTCACCCAAAAAATATTTCTCCATTCTGGTCTATTCTGCTTCTCCTTTGACACATGAAAGGACAAAACATACTGTAGTGATTATCATTGATTCATTTCGTCCAGAAGAAAGTTTCACCCAATCTCATTCGAGCGATTTATGCGAATTTAGAGAATCAATTAAGTTGATTTATTCACAAAGGCTCTCGGACAGCCTAGAAGTGCTGAATTGTGAAGCCAGCTGGGTCTTTATGACACTCTTGACCCAGCTTGAGGAATGTAGAAACTCTAAAGTATTTTTATTAATTATACATGTTTTAATTGCTGGGCTGTATGCAAATACCGGGTTTGCAGAATTATAAATTTGTAATTAGTTTCCCTGTTTTTCCTTAATATATTTAGTTGTGTTAAGGGATAAAACACGACGAATCCCCTACCCTCAATCATGCTCATTTCTTGCTTTCTTCTTCCCTTTCTTTCCCTTTCTACGAGTACAAAGACGATTACAACCATGACATTGTGAGTTCGAGGCATGTTACCAATAAGAAAAAAAGGAAGAAGAAAGAAGAATAGAGCTTCTGGTGAAGAAACAACTTTCTTATTTGAAGTCCCTATTTGAAGAATTAAGTTAGAGTAGACTGACTTAGTCATGAACAACTCACGAGCATAATGCAAATTTAGAAAGAAGCAAGATCCAATATCATAGGAGTGTCAACAGACAATCAATCACACAGATATAGGGAACGCAACACATACTATTACAATGAGTGTATCTCTTTATCATTTGCCTAGAATGCTCTATAAGCATAATCAGAAAATACCATCTCAGAAATAATCATTACCAAAAGACTTCAACCAAGAAAGCAACTGGGCATGAAACCCATCTCAGAAAATACCAAACCGAAATCATTCTACCGAAAGAATCCAAACCAAAACGTATATTTTTTCTTATAGTTAAATCATAGATTAACGGGAAAAGGATCTCTTACAGTTACTTAGGAGCAATTCTATTATACTGTCGGGACGAGACACTGTTGCAAGTTTCAACCCCTGTAAAGGACAGAAGTGAGAATATGAAGTGTAAGGTGCTTTAAAAGAATTCCCTATCTATGTTTCCTAAAAAGAAGAATATATGACTTTGTAAACATGACATCAACTCGGATTAACTAAACGATACAATCTACTCTGAAGTATTGCTTG
Source organism: Camphora micrantha (assembly GCA_003546025.1). Taxonomy (NCBI): domain Eukaryota; kingdom Viridiplantae; phylum Streptophyta; class Magnoliopsida; order Laurales; family Lauraceae; genus Camphora; species Camphora micrantha. The sequence goes on along the minus strand of QPKB01000009.1, from coordinate 5,503,621 downwards.
TGGAAAAGTTATTTTACCTCACGAAAGTGATAATTTGGACCAGGAAGCTGGGTGGAATAGAATGTCAATATTCTGAGAGTTCATGAAGCCTGTAATAAACAAACTTAATATCAAAGGCCAGCTGACTGACTTGTGGGGAGATAGGAAATGATATGAACTTCCCCACCAATAATTTTAACCTTCAATTGTTAATTGCTAAGTTAATTAGCAACCACTATGAAATCAATTAAGCTATAACGACATGCACAAATGCTGGCCAGCGAAAATCAATTTGCACTCACAACTAGAAATGCCAGAACCCTGCGCCAAAGCAGGACTGTGTAGAACCTTTTACTTTGGAATATAAATGGATGAAAAGTCCACTGCAGAAGAATAGTTCGCTGCAGCAGAATATATACAAATATCAGAAAATACAACCCAATAAGAATTCTTAGATGAACAGCCATCACTGTAAGTTCACGGCTGCTTCATTCAACCATAAGAAAGAAGGAAGAATGCAGAGTATTATTGCCAGCATGAAGAATGCCCACGACAAAAATGAAGTTGTAAGCATGTTACAAAGGCCACAGGGCCACTGACCACACTAGACACAAAAGGATGCCAGAGGATTAGCCATCTAACAAGAACACCAATTTTAGGCAACCAATAAATGGAAAATAAGGTATTGGTTCGGAAAATTCAAAGCTTTCAATGTTGAGGCCAAGGCACCAACAGGTAGAGAATCCAAGGTTTTACTATTGGCCTAAGTTTTTCAGTGCAACAACAGACTCTAAAGAAACAAGATTTTAAACAAAGATAAAAACTATGACAAGACCATTCAACTCTTTTTTACCCCTCGTCTCAAAAGAAGTTCCTGTCAGTTATTGTAAATGTCCTCAGTTGGTTCTTATATTTGGATTCTTAGTAAGAATTTGCTTTAAACTATTTGAAGTGCCTGAATATCTCAAAAGAAGACACTATATTGGGACTATCCATGCCTTCATAGTAAACACCAAATGGCCACCCTTTTCTAGTATTGTCTTTTCAATTTTGTATACATCCTTTTAAAATAAAGGAATGATTTTCAATTTATTACCCAAATAAAAGGAAGAAAAAGAAAGGTCAGGTGAGCAGAATAGAAGCAACATTTAAAACAAGAAACCTGCTCCGCAGTCCACAGTATTTGTTCTTTAGTACATCTTTGGTAAATTTCTTTAACAGTGATCATACCAACCTCCAGATAGACCAAAAAGGAATTGAAAAGGAAATTATGGTAGGAAGGTATGTAAAAAAATTCCACATCTAAAGTGGTTCCAGCAAGTGTAACCATGGAGAATTTGTTGTAACTTCAAAAAAAAAAAAAGAAGACTGAAATTCAAGTGTCTCTCATATATCCAACAAGGAAGGCATTCAATTCAACAGAATGGAGAGATACTTTCAGTTTCATAACATTCAGAACTTTAAATTTAGGTGATACTCGGCAAAATTTAAATTGCCATAAGGAATATCAAACCAGTGCAAAAGTCCGCAAAGATATATACATCTCAAATCCTTAGCTAAGGAAGTATTTTCAGTACCAAAGCATTGTCAATAAAGAAGCACTTTCCAATTTCCATACACCGGTTGCATGATTATCATCCACAAAACAAAGTTTCTAACAAGACAAAGGAGATAAAGACAAAAGTGAATACACTCTCACTGATGTAAGCTATAGGTCACTACTGCCAATAACTGGTGCATATTGCCAATACATGTCATTTTTCGGGCCGAATGTTACGCTCACCATGATTGCATAACCCATGATTCCATAAATTTAATGGACATCACATCACAATGATTTTTAATAAGCTCATTTCTCCACCACTTGCCCTTATAAACTCATTTTCCTTCAAATTCTCTAGAAATGGTTGTCTAAGTACATTATTTTCTTAGGGGATTGCCACAGCAAATGAATAAAATGTGTTGGCCTAGGGTTAGGATTTCACAATCCAATGGATTCTTTCCACACAAATGTACTAAAAGAAATGAATAGAAAAGAAAAGAAAAGGAAGGGGAAAAGAAGAAGAAGATGATGATAAAGAACCAAAGTCTTTCAGCCTGCTGGAAAATGTCTATCTCTAATAGCACACCTGAAATGAATATTCTTGAAAAATATTCATGACTAAATCATGTGCCTCAATTGAACATAAGCAAGTCATGAGGAACGAGGATTAAAACCGTCATCAATATAGTTTTCAAGCATACAAGAGGTAAAAATAGAAAACTCGGCTGAGTGTCAAACAAGTGAATGGTAAGAAAACTAAGGTTACCTCAAGATCCACAATACAACCACAACAGTCAACAGTAGTTCAATGAAAATCAAAGAAAAACAAATCCCAGAGAATACAACCATAAACTCAAACAACATCACGAGGGAAGTTGATATGACCCAATACCATTAAGGAGTTGCCAATATCCCTATAACTCTTTATCAAACTCCAACAATCCACACCTGCAAAGAGAAGAATCACAGGTACTCCTAAATTATGTAAAGAACTCAAAACTTATAGCTTGTCAAGAGAGACCAAGAGAAGAGTGAGAAGTTAAGTAAAACTAAAAATATATATAAAGTGGGATTCTTGGGACTCTATCAAACCACCAAATCACTCTGCTGAGTCTTTGACATGTTAGGGTGGTGCTAATGGCCAATATTCGCAGGATGAAGCTGAAAAATACGTTTAATACTTTATTGAACTTCAAATGCCACAATTCACATGTAAAGAAAAGAATGGTAATCAAAATGAATATTCAAAAAATTCAATTAAACAGAGGGAAAGTGTGGGATAATCATCCCCTAATTCATTACAATTAAATAAACTTTTCCATCTTTCTCTCTCTCTCTCAATCTCCTCATCTTTCTCCATTTCTTCCCACATCGTTTGAGCCATTTTACATGAATTTCCCTTTGTAGACTGCAATTTCCAATGCGGAGAAGCTTTGAATCTTTTCAAACGCGATTGAGTTTAGAATTAGAGTTCACTTCAATTTGAGTAGATTGAAACCGTGCAGTCCGAAATTGAGATGGGTTTTTTAAAGTGAGGGCAGTTGGGAATTTGGAGGAGAATTCTAACGATAGGGAGCGTGTTGGAGGAAATGGGGCTGAGGAGAAATGAACGGTGGATTCGGGAGGATGATTTGTGGGAAGATAACAAGAAACCATCAACGTCATTCCTCCTGTTGTTTTCACTATATTGTGAATTGCTTTTTTTTTTTTTTTGTTTAGTCTTCTTGTGCTAGTGTTGATTGCAGTTTTTTGTCCAAGATTGGAAAAAGATCGAATTTTTATTAGTGAAGCAGTAAATTTTTTACTGTGATAGTTGGGTGATGAGAAATATTCTTCCTTTTTTTTCCTCTGAAGTATACAATTTTGTTTTCTGGAAAGAGAACTAATGCATTGAATAAGGAATTCTATATATAGTTAGCTAAGTTTGGATAACAATGACGATACTGGGATAGTTTGGAAAACAATCCAATTTTCTGTTGTGCAGAGCTGTACTCGCCCTAGAAAAAGAAAGGGAACATTTTTTAACTGATTTTCTGAGATAGCAAGAAGAATAATTTATTTATTTTTTATTTTTTGTTGTTGTGGGGAGGGAGTGCATGGGGGAGGGGAGGCGTTAGAATTACAGAGACAAGTTCTAATGTTGAAAATGAGTACAACTATGTGCTTTAAATTTGTTTGCACCCTTTATACCCATCATGGAATGGACTACTATCTTTTCTGAGAAATACTCAATTAGCATATTGGAAGTTGGCTACAGGAATCTTAAATCCTTTGAATTTCACCCGTAAAAAAATAATAATAACAGAAACAGTTTCTTTTGTTTGATTAAAACATCCGAGTCATTTTCAAATCCTTCTCTATGTCTATTGTGGTGTCTTGACTACTCTCTTGTCTAAAAATGCAGATCAGAGAAGGCATGTACCAAAGCATACAAACTAGGGACAATAAAAATAATTGCTCCACACCTATTGTTGTTTATTTTAATTATATTTGATTCTAATCCAATTATCAGAAAAGTGTAACAGAAGCATGGGCCAGTCCAGCTCAGATTCCTCAGATGCAGGTAACAAAAGCCCAAGGCCTTCAAGATTAACTCACCTGGTTTTCCTCATGATCTGGACGTGATTTGATGATGATGATGATGATGATGATCCAGGATCATCAAGTAGAAGGAGGAGAAGAAGAAGACGGAGAAGATGAGCAGCAGGAGGGCAAAGGAAGAAGCTTCTCTAGTTTCTTCAGTGAGTGCAATAATAGATGTGGACACTGGTCGCTGCTCTCCTCCCCTTCGGTGTCTTCACTTGCAATTCCTCCGGGAATGACGATGTCTGGCCCTTGTTGCGTTGCACTCTTCTTTCCAAAACAGGGCATCCACTTATCCACAACCGTTCGAGATTTTTCAGGCGTTGCAGCCCCTCTGGCAGAGACATCATAGCAGGGCAGGTAATAATATATAAAGATTCAAGCAACGTGAGGTCTCCCACCCACTCTGGCAACGACCTCATAACTGGACATCCCACAATCCATAAAGAAGTGAGTGATGAGAAGGTTTTTACTGACTTTGGCCAAGACCTCATGTCAGGGCAATCTTCAATCGATAAAAAAGTGAGAGATGTAAGGTTTTCCATAGACTCTAGCAACTTCTTCATAACTGACTCTGGACACCCTGAGATCGTCAAACTCTGAAGCAATTTGAGATTTTCCAAAGAAACTAGAGAAGACCACACCTTTGAAAAGTTCATAATTGAAAGGTTGGTGAGGTTTTTCAACATATCAGCTGATAAGGACTCTATATTTTTACAAGAGTTGATTTTCAATCTCCTAAGAGAGGGCAAGACGATCCCATCTCCTGGAAGTGAGGTTTGCTTTTCACACGAATCACTTATTTCCAACACCTCGAGAGAGTTTAAAGGAGGAGACCGCTGCTGCTGCTGCTGCAATCCAACGGGCAATGACAGCACCAGATCATTACACCCTTCAACAATCAGTTCTTTGAGAGCAAGGAGATTCTCCAACTGATTTGACAGAGAAATTAATTTTGGGCATTTTCTAATTCTCAATTCGCGCAGGCTGGTATGGTTTGGCCCAAATTCTTCTGGCAAATGCTTGACCTCTGATAATGCATGGATAGAGAGCTTGGAAAGTGAGGTGTAGTTGGCCACTGACGCCAATAACCTGTCATTGCTTTTAGATATTCGTAATTCTTCAAGTGAAGGAAGAAAATGGGGCAAGCGGACCATCTTAGGGCATTGTACGACAACCAATTCAACAAGGCGACGGAAAACCACTTGCTTATCATCATCTGCTGCTTGTGGTGACCATCTTTCCAAATTAGGCATCTTGATGAGCTCGACTTTTCTCAGAGACTTGGATGTGGAAAACTCTATCTTCTCACAACCCACTCCTTTCATCTCTAACTCTTCAAGAGCCGGAAGAAGAAACTGAGGCAGGCAAATCAGTTTTGGGCATTCAGAGATTCTCAAAGTACGAAGGGAAAGGAAAGTCACTTGCTCATCCTTATCATTATCCACTTCTTGTACCGACCATCTCTCCAAGTTAGGCATGTCGAAGAGGTCGACGCTTTTCAATGAGTGAGATCTGGAAAACTCTATCCTTTCGCAACCCACTTTTTTCATATTTAACTCTTCAAGTGCTGGAAGAAGAAACATAGGCAAACAAATCAGTTTTGGACAACTAGAGATGTTTAATGTACGAACGGAACGGAAGATCACTGGAGTGCCATCATCTGCTTTATGTGGTGACCATCTTTCCAAATTAGGCATCCTGTCGAGCCGGACTTTCATCAATGACTGAGATGTGGGTATCTCTATCATATCCCAATCCATTCCTCTAATATCGAGACTCTCAAGACTTGGAAGAAGAGGAAGCCTTGGCGGTCGTGCTAGTTTTGGACAATCACAGATTATTAAAGTACGGAGGCATTTGAAGATCACTTGCTTATCTCTTTCTCTTCCCTGCTCATCACCATCGCCATCCTCTTGTGGAGATGACCATCCCTCCAAATTAGGCATATACCAGAGTTCAAGGTCTTTCAATGATGGGAATAAATCTTCGTAGTTGTGGCTTCCATCAAATTGAACAACGTGTTTTACAGCATCCATTCTGTATATCTCAAGTGATTCAAGGGAATGTAGCTTCCCAAGAGGCGGCAGCCATTCACATCTCCTGCAAGATCGCAGTGATATTTTCTTTAGATTTGTAAGCTTTTCCGTCATCCAACTTGGAAATCCCAGACCCGTGTAATTCTCAACCGATAGCTCCTTTAGATCTGAATGAGGTTCAAGGATCTCAATCACTTCCTTTGCATTTCCTTCTGCGGCTACTGTTTCATTACCAGACCAGGATAACTTCAAAGAATTGAGATGTTTCTTCGCCTTTAAGTCTGCTTCGCGAGCACATCCAACATTTGTTATATTATCAAGCCCTCCAATGTGAATTTTTCCCCAAAGCAGATTTAAATCTTTCAACTCTTCTATTCGAGCTCCACTCTCTTTAGCAATAATAAATTTTGATTTTGGCAACGTCCTGAGAAAAGTTAACTCTCCAATTCCTTTTGGCAAAGGGAAATCATTCCATCCATCAAATTCAATATGTCTAAGGCTAGTCATTCTCTTCATATTCTTTGGCCACTTCTTGAGGGGAATGCCGAGGACTCTCAGTGTCTGCAACTTGTATAAGTTGCATATGGTCTCAGGTAATTCTTTAATCTCTGTATATGAGATGTCAAAGTACCTAAGATGTCTCAACTTGTCTATTGAATTTGGCAGGAAGTAAATACTTCTTCTGAAACTTAAATCCAACACCCGTAAGCACCTGAGGCTCAAGCAAACATTAATATCAATAGAACCATATCCATATGTAATCATTGAACGCAGTTTCTTACATTTCTTCAATGCATCCAAATTCTTCGGTTCTCCAGCCCATTCATCATTGTACAATACTAGATGACGAGTTAAATCATTCATCGTAGAAGCCTCCACAATAACGCATTCTTTTCCGGCAACAGACTTGAGAAGATCATGTATAAGGTCATGCATCTTGTACAACTGGCTATAAATTCCCACATCAATCTGCTGAAACAAGGATCTTCGCAGCAGTGCATTGAAATACTTATCGCCTTCTTCCTCTAGGAGTTCATTTTCATCATCAGAATGAATGAAGCCTTGGGCTATCCACTGCTTGATTAGTTTATCTTTATAAAATAGCTCCCCTTTGGGAATTACAGCACAGTACGCAAAGCATTGCTTCAAAGATGATGTCAAATGATCATAGCTCAGTCTTAATATGGATAAAACTCTTCCCTCCTTATCTGTTTGCTTCCAAAGCTCACCGTCTCTCACTGACTGCCACTCCCTTTCACTTGTTTCATTTTGCAACATGCCTCCCAATGTTTTGATTGCTAGAGGGACACCACCACACTTTCTTACTATTTCCTCTCCAATTGATATAAAGTCTGGACGCGGACATGCCACTTTCTCGAACAAAGCCCAGGATTCATCTTCCGATAGTGTTCCCAGAGGAGATCTACGCAGAGCACCCATTATTTCCGCAACTTTAACACTCCGAGTGGTGACTAATATTTTGCTTCCTATAGCACCACATTTAAGCGCTGTTTTCAACTCGTCCCATTTATAATAGTCTTCATTCCAAACATCATCTAAAACAAGTAAATATCTCTTCCCACTCAGTTCTTTTTCAAGACGAGTTGTTAATTGATCCATGCTCAATTGGTCAACAGCTCTGCAGTCATTTGCAGATTTTAAAATTTTTTCAAGAAGCCCTTTCACAATAAAATCCTTATCAGACACATAGACCCACATCCTCAACTCAAAATGAGCCACCACTCTTTCATCACTATATACCAATTTAGCCAATGTGGTCTTACCCAGTCCCCCCATACCGACTATGGGAATGACGGAGAGGACCTCTGCATTTCCAGAGTTAAGTAGTGAATCTATTAACTCTTTTTTCTCATCATCTCTTCCACAAGTCTCCGACAGAATGACTTTTGAGGAAGTTTCTCTTTCATCTGAGGTAAGAGACTGGTTGCTTACAACTCCCCCCATCAAAGGAAAATCTTTATTCTCTTTGGCAAGGGAATCTAATCGTTCCCTCAGCTCTTGAATCTTATGTGCTATCTTTAAACGAAAACAAAGCGGATTCAAAGGCGAGAAGAAGTTACGTACCTTCTTTCCCATGCCGTCTTCATTCTCAACTTTTCTTCGTTGATCTTCGACTACAAGCTCATCAAGTAAATCTTCTGCATCGTAGACAACATCTTTAAGCTTTCGAAGCCAATCTTTCACCGACTGGTCCAGTACTTGGCGGCTTTCTGCATCTTGAAGCACGGCTGTAATCCTTGACATATTGCTGCCCAGCTTTTGTTTCTCCTTCTCTAGCCCCAACAGCAGCCTGAGTTCATTTTCGGCAGTGGAGGTCAACTTGCTCAGGAATTTTTCGAAGAGCATAGAGAGAACTACTTCTCCTGCCATATCGTCTTCTCTGGGTGAAAACAAAGTGCCAAACTGAAAATAACAAGAGTTGGATATTGTATCTCAACAGATGTACAGAGTGATTTTATTAGTTGATTGCAATTGGAAGATCCAGCACTTTCAGTAAAGAATAATTCTCTGTCCAACAAAGGAAGATTAAGTGTTATTGCTTTAGCTCGGTTACATTCTTTACTTAAAAAAGCATCAAAAGAAAAGAAGGAATCAACAACTACTTGAATTGAGAGGAGGAGAAACGAATAACTGAGGCAGCCAAAGAGAAAAGAGAGAGAAACGAATAATTGAACTGAGGGAAGCAGTGGGTTTTGCACTAATAAAAGAACATAAAGCAGATGCTTTCAAGCTATTGCTTTATTTTGCAGCCAACAGACATAAACCATATTTCATTAGATTGGGATGACAGTGAGAGAACAGCAAAATTAAAACAGTTAACATCAGATTGGAGTAGAGTTTTAAATTGCTCGTCTTGGACACCATCCACTCTATCCAACCCCTGAATCCAATCATCTGTATTATACCTGTTTAATTTTGTGGTGGGATCAAGTCCTATTGAAATAAAATTTTATCGCAATTATGGTAACCCATTTAGATTTTTCATGAGTGATCAGCCACATAGTGGTAATAAGAAAATTTTGGAAAGTGGTCCACTGAGAACATTACAATTTACAAGTCTCCTGACATTGTCACTTCCTTTTAAGTTCTAAATGACTCAACTAATCAGACTGATCACACCCTTTAAGTCTTCTCCTGTTATTATCATAAAAATGCATCAGTATTGGAACAACTTCTTTTTTTGGGGATTTTTTGTTTTGCTAGTTTTGTATATTATTTTGTTATGATTTTCTCATGATCTTTGCACTATATGTTCAATTTTGGTGATGTTATGAAAATATAATGATAATACTGGGAAGAAAAAAGGTTTAAAGCAACTTCTTCAGAAAAAGGAGAAGAAAGCTCTTTAGAAAAATCAAACAATACTACTACACCGGCAACTTAAGGTTTGTTGATAGTATTGCAATCGAACTGAATTTATCACTATTGTATCATTTCAAAGAAATTTCAATAAATATTACAATAATATCAGTATATCACAATAAATCTAAAGCATTGTTATACTTGGCACTCCAACAAACTAATGAACCCACTTTTTGAAGTAAAAAAGTAGAATCATTAGGCCAACCTCCGATGCAATGGCTCAAGTTTTCAACTTGTCATCAAGTCATTTTTTTATTTTTTATTTTTATTACGTAGAGTTCCTAGTCCTTTGGACCAGAATAATCCCGACGGGCCAAGGAGAGAAAGCCGTGTAAAATTCTAGTGTGGCCCCAGTGTGGTAGTGCCACAACCTTCGGGTGCAAACCGTAGTCCTAAGCCACCTGAACAAGACAGCAATGAAAATCTACCCATCTCACTTCTCACAGCAAGACTTTTATATTACAAGAATTAAACAAATCAGTGGGTATGTTGGACCAAAAGTTCTCTACTTGAAATCTTAAACTAAGTGCAGGTGACACAGTTTGTGCATGAAAGCATAAGACAGGGAGATCAAATCATGCCAACTGTATAAAATCTCAACCTAACTAATGCACCCTCTTTGAATGAGAAAAAGAAAAAAAATAATAATAATTTATACAGTTTGCATGATTTTATAGGACGAAACAATTAAAACAGGGGATCTGGACTCTATTTGTTTACAAGCAATAACAGTTGCATTCAACGTTGATGTAGCATAGATGGGAATATTGAGGTAGATGTATGGTAAAACTAGGAAGGATAAAATTAGAAATAAGCGGTTTCGATAGCATTTAAGGACAGCAATAATAGGGAATAAAATTAGATAAACTCGTCAGAGATGTTTTGGGAATGTCTAACGTATGCTTGTAACGGTGCCAGTATGAAAAAGTTTGGCTATGAAGGTTGAAGGCATGCAAGGGAAGGGGTCGGCCAAAGAGAACGTGGATGGAGGTGGTAAAAATGTGTGACTTATCTGAGAATTTGGCTCAAAATAGATCAGAATAGAGAAATAGCATTCGTGTAGCTGGTCCCAATATAGTTGGGACAAGGCTTTAATGATGAAGATTCAACGCAATCAATATAGCTAATTAGATTTACAGATAAACCAAGTGCTAAACAAACAAGTTCCACGGATTACATTGCTCAAGGACCATGCCATCCTGATCCTGATCCAACCCTGGCATTCATTTGGTTGGATTTGTGGTAAGTTTTTAGGGCAGTGGGCTGTACCCATCTCTTTTTTGTTATCCAGCGATCAGGCTGAACCTATAAAGATCCCTTGGTCTGAAATATTTTCCATAATGGGGTGTGTGCACTTTCCAAGTGGGCTGCCTTGAATGTGAACCCTGAACATGAGCCCAAAAAGAAATGTGCTGGGCTTGGGAAAAAGATTGACCCAGTACCCGACTCGGCCCAACCAAGGATCCAAAGAGGCCTAAAATGTGGGCAATGTACTAATATCCAGGCCTTGAGTTTGAATATGTGGGCCTCATTGTTATGTCATCAGTGGGGTCCGCAGGAAACCTGTATTTTAAATCCAGAAATTGGAAAAGCCTCTCAGATTTATAGTCTATAATTAGAGTCAATTCCGTGTTAAGGCCCATTCAGTTTCGTAGAAATGGCGAAAATAGACGAACTAGATCTCTAGTGGTTCTGTATGTCTGAGATTCATGCTTTTAGCTGGATGTGGGGATTTCCATTGATCCATTTTGAGTTTGGATTGTGCTGAGCAATATTCTCTGAAGACAAAGGCCTTTTTCTTTTTTCAGGCCAGATTGATAACTAGGTCTGAGCAGAGAAAGATCGTTCCTCAAACTTTAGACTGGCTTCGTACCCGAGTGGTAAGAGATGTGAGTTTTTATCTTCCCATTTTGGGTTCGAACCTTGGCAGGCACCTTCTCCCTCACCAAAGGGCCATGCTACCTCACCCGAGGTTTTCTTCCTTTACAAGAGGGCTTGGGTCCAGTTCGCTAAGCTGGGTACCAAAAAAAAATGAGATGGTATTCTTGATGGAACTTCTTCAAACCTTAGTTTGAGGGCATGTTGCATCCATTGGGGAACCTCATAAAATAAAGTGTGTGTGATACATTACATTGGAGTTATAATTTTAAAGATTCCCTGTAATTTGATAAAGTAGCAAAGGTAAACGTAAATATAAAGTAGATGCTTTCTAGGGGAGCTTTCATCACACGTTACTTACGGATAGTCCCCACCTCTGCACTTGATGCGCAAGTGAATATTATTAGTTGTCTGGTAGTACAATCACGGTTGGAAAATTCTTCGAGTTGACATTTGACTCTTTAAAGTCATCTTATTTTGACAAATGGTTGAGTCAGATACGGAGGAGACTTGGCCGAGTCATCTCATCTTAATATGTTGTTTGAATTCTAAACCATTTGAATAGGTTGATCTATTTTTGGACAATTAATATTTATTTCTTAAGTAATTATTTACGCAGTTGGGAGTTGACAATTTTAAAATGGTGACAAAAATATCATTTGAAACTTATATTTGTTCTTTTACATTCAATATTTGAATTAATAAATTATGTAATATACAATATTTTTCCTCTTATTTTCGTTATTATATTACTTTTCTTGCATAAATAAATTTATTATTTTGAATTGATTATCATGAATGCGTGTAAAAAAATGTATATTTATATTTTATAAGTAATGGACTCAGTATTAAGTTTTTTAAAATTATTTTAAAAGAAACAGGACTTCCCTAAGTCTCCACATTGACTTTATCCAAGTCTTCCTTTTTTTTTATTTGTATTCAACAAGTTAAGTTAGTCATGAGTTTTCCATCCTTGGTACCATAAAGGTAGATGTTGTCTTCCTAACACACCTATGGTTGAGTAGTGTTGGCATCTTGGCATCACACACACATGCTCAGGATGGTCTTCAAGTTGATAGTATCAACCATGGTCAGTAGGCCAACTTAGAGAGAGAGTAGATATTGTTTTAGCTATTGATTTAGGACCAAACTGGAGCAACCAACGAAAAAAGAGATAGGAATGAATAATTGGATTAAGCAAAACGTTATCTTGGTTTTCATTACCATAAACAAAGAACTCGAAAAATATTAGGTAGATAGGGATTATCCGTATGATACACCAACAAAGGAAAGGAGACAACTATTTTGCCATTTTAGAAGTAAGCCTCCACTGTAAAAAAAGGTAACACAAGTTTTAACTTTTCAAAAGTAGATCGGTATTTTAGCATGTAGTGACATCCGCCATTAAAACTTTCGGCAACACCATGGTTCTGTAAGATTAATCAAATTATCATTGGTCCTCTCCCTTCACCAGCATTATGGGTACCCATAGCGATCGGATGCATCGTAGTGCTCGGCAACCATTCAAAAATTAGGGATTAGGGAAGATTAGGGGTCGGCATAAAATAGCCTTTAAATGATCGAATGGTCCCCGGATTGAAAATTTATTTAAAAACCTTAAGGACTGAACTGAAGTTTTAAAACTTTGTGTCTTATTTCGATCCATCATTCAATTCTTTACTGTTTTCTAGTGGCATTGAATGTCCTTTTTATGGTCCGCAACGCTGATGCTATTCCTCTCAAGATTGCAGACGCAGCAGTCTGTATGAGGCCCCTGAAAGAGAGCATTGTGGTGGTGTTAATGTGGAATTCTGCTTGAATATTAATAGCCTAATCTTAATTTTGGAGCCTCAGATTAA
>QPKB01000009.1:5439264-5489519 GCA_003546025.1 Camphora micrantha | reverse complement strand
ATGAAGATTAACTCACCTGGTTTCCCTCATGATCTGGACGTGATTTGATGATGATGATGATGACGATCCATGATCATCAAGTAGAAGGAGGAGGAGAAGAAGAAGATGGAGAAGATGAGCAGCAGGAGGGCAAAGGAAGAAGCTTCTCTAGTTTCTTCAGTGAGTGCAATAATAGATGTGGACACTGGTCACTGCTCTCCTCCCCTTCGGTGTCAACTGTCAACGACGATGTTTCGAACATGCGTTACCTTCTGCCAATCCTGGCCCTTGTTGCGTTGCACTCTTCTTGCCAAAACAGGGCATCCATATATGAACAACTGTTGGAGATTTTTCAGGCGTTGCAGCCCCTTTGGCAAAGACATCATCATGGGGCATTCTAAAATAACTAATTCTCGAAGCAACGTGAGGTCTCCCACCCACTCTGGCAAAGACCTCATAACATGGCATCCGGAAATCCTTAAATCAGTGAGCGATGTGAAGGTTTTTACTGACTTTGGCAAAGACCTCATATCAGGGCAATCTCCAATCAATAAAAAAGTGAGTGATGTAAGGTTTTCCATAGACTCTAGCAACTTCATCATAACTGACTCTGGACACCCTGAGATGGACAAAAACTGAAGCGATTTGAGATTTTTCGAAGAAACTGGAGAAGACAGCACCTTTGGAGAGTCTCTAATTGATAATGACTCTATATTTTTACAAAAGTCGATTTTCAATCTCCTAAGAGAGGGCAAGACGATCCCATCTCCTGGAAGTGAGTTTTGCTTTTCACACGAATTTATAATCATCAACACCTCGAGAGAGTTTAATGGAGGAGACCGCTGCTGCTGCTGCTGCTGCAATCCCTGCAATCCATCGGGCAATGACAGCACCAGATCATTACACCCTTCAACAATCAGTTCTTTGAGAGCAAGGAGATTCTCCAACTGCTTTGACAAAGAAATTAATTTTGGGCAGTTTGAAATGCTCAATTCGCGCAGGCTGGTAAGGTTTGGCCCAAATTCTTCTGGCAAATGCTTGACCTCTGGTAATGCATCGATAGAGAGCTTGGAAAGTGAGGTGTACTTGGCCACTGACGCCAATAACATGTCATTGCTTTCAAATATTTGTAATTTTTCAAGTGAAGGAAGAAAATGGGGCAAGCGGACCATCCTAGGGCATTTTCTGACAACCAATTCAACAAGGCGATCGAAGACCACTTGCTCATCATCATCTACTTCTTGTGGTGACCATCTTTCCAAATTAGGCATGTTGATGAGCACGACTTTTTTCAGAGACTTGGATGTGGAAAACTCTAACTTGTCCCAACCCATTTCTTCCATCGTTAACACTACAAGATCCGAAAGAAGAAACTGAGGCAGGCAAATCAGTTTTGGGCATTTATAGATACTCAAAGTACGAAGGGAACGGAAAGTCACTTGCTCATCTTTATCATCATCTACTTCTTGTACCGACCATCTCTCCAAGTTAGGCATGTCGGAGAGGTCGACGCTTTTCAATGAGTGAGATCTGGAAAACACTATCCTTTCCCAACCCACGTTTCTCATCTTTAACTCTTCAAGTGCTGGAAGAAGAAACATAGGCAAACAAATCAGTTTTGGACAATTAGATATGCTCAATGTACGAACGGAACCGAAGATCATTGGAGTGCCATCATCTGCTTCATGTGGTGACCATCTTTCCAAATTAGGCATCTCGTTGAGCTCGACTTTCATCAATGACTGGGATGTGGGTATCTCTGTCATATCCCAACCCATTCCTCCAATCTCGAGACTCTCACGACTTGGAAGAAGAGGAAGCCTTGGCAGTCGTACTAGTTTTGGACAATAATAGATTTTTAAACTACGGAGGCATTTGAAGATCACTTGCTTATCACCATCGCCGTCCTCTTGTGGAGATGACCATCCCTCCAAATTAGGCATATTCCAGAGAAGAAGGTCTTTCAATGATGGGAATAAATCTTTGCAGTTGTGGCTTCCATCAAATTCAACAATGTGTTTTACAGCATCCATTCTGTCTATCAAAAGCGATTCGAGGAAATGTAGCCGCCCAAGAGGCGGCAGCCATTCACATCTCTTGCAAGACCGCAGTGATATTGTATTTAGATTTGTAAGCTTTTCTGTCATCCAACTTGGAAATTCCAGGCCTGTGTAATTCACAACCGATAGCTCCTTTAGATCTGAATGAGGTTCAAGGAGCTCAATCACTTCCTTTGCATTTCCTTCTACGGCTACTGTTTCATCACCAGACCAGGATAACTTCAAAGAATTGAGATGTTTCTTCGCCTTTAAGTCTGCTTCGCGAGCACATCCAGCATTTGTTATATTATTAAGCCCTCCAATGTGAAGATTTCCCCAAAGCAGATTTAAATCTTTCAACTCTTCTATTCCAGCTCCACTCGCTTCAGTAATAATAAATCCTGGCAACGTCCTGAGAAGAGTTAACTCTCCAATTCCTTTTGGCAAGGACAAACCATTCCGTTCATCAAATTCAATATGTCTAAGGCTAATCATTCTCTTCATATTCTTTGGCAACTTCTGGAGGCGAGTGTCGAGGACTTTCAGTGTCTGCAAGTTGTGTAAGTTGCATATGGTCTCAGGTAATTCTGTAATCTTTGTAGATGAGATGTCAAAGTACCTAAGATGTCTCAACTTGTCTATTGAATTTGGCAGGAAGAAAATTCTTCTGTTGTGACTTAAATCCAACACCCTTAAGCACCTAAAGCTCAAGCAAACATTAATATCAATAGAACCATATCCATATGTAATCATTGAACGCAGTTTCTTACATTTCTTCAATGCATCCAAATTCTTCTGTTCTCTTGCCCATTCATCACCGCACAATGCTAAATGATGAGTTAAATCATTCATCGTAGAAGCTTCCGCAATAAAGCATTCTTTTTTGGTAACAGACCTGAGAAGATCATGAATAAGGTCATGCATCTTGTATGAATCATGCCAAAAAGTTTCCACATCAACCTGAAACAAGGACCTCCGCAACAGTGCATTGAAACACTTTTCACCTTCTTCTTCTAGGAGTTCATTTACATCATCAGAATGAATGAAGCCTTGGGCTATCCATTTCTTGATTAGTTCATCTTTATTAAATCGACGCCCTTTGGGAATTACAGCACAATATGCAAAGCATTGCTTCAAAGATGATGTCAGATGATCATAGCTAAGTCTTAATATGGATATAACTCTTTCATTATTATCTTGGAGCTGCCAAAGTTCACTCTCTCTCACTGACTGCCACTCCCTTTCACTTGTTTCATTTCGCAACATGCCTCCCAATGTTTTGATTGCTAGAGGGACACCACCACACTTTCCTACTATTTCCTTTCCAATTGATATAAAGTCTGGACGCGGACATGCCACTTTCTCGAACAAAGCCCGGGATTCAACTGGCGATAATGTTCCCAGAGGAGGTCTAGGAAGAGCATCCATTATTTCTGCAACTTTATCATTACGAGTGGTGACTATTATTTTGCTTCCTATAGCACCACATTTAAGCACTGTTTTCAACTCGTCCCATTTATGGTAGTCTTCATTCCAAACATCATCTAAAACAAGTAAATATCTCTTCCCACTCAGTTCTTTTTCAAGACGAGTTGTTAATTGATCCATGCTCAATTGGTCAACAGCTGTGCCGTCATTTGCAGATTTTAAAATTTTTTCAAGAAGCCCTTTCACAATAAAATCCTTATCAGACACATAGACCCACATCCTCAACTCAAAATGAGCCACCACTCTTTCATCACTATATACCAATTGAGCCAATGTGGTCTTACCCAGTCCACCCATGCCAACTATGGGAATGACGGAGAGGACCTCTGCATTTCCAGAGTTAAGTAGTGAATCTATTAACTCTTTTTTCTCATCATCTCTTCCACAAGTCTCCGACGGAATCACTTTTGAGGAAGTTTCTCTTTCATCTGAGATAAGAGACTGGTTGCTTACAACTCCCCCCATCAAAGGAAAATCTTTATTCTCTTTGGCAAGGGCATCTAATCGTTCCCTCAGCTCTTGAATCTTATGTGCTATCTTTAAATGAAAACAAAGCGGATTCAAAGGCGAGAAGAAGTTACGTACCTTCTTTCCCATGCCGTCTTCATTCTCAACTTTTTTTCGTTGATCTTCGACTACAAGCTCATCAAGTAAATCTTCTGCATCGTAGACAACATCTTTAAGCTTTCGAAGCCAATCTTTCGCCGACTGGTCCTGTACTTGTCGGCTTTCTGCATCTTGAAGCACGGCTGTAATCCTTGACATGTTGCTGCCCAGATTTTGTTTCTCCTTCTCTACCCCCAACAGCAGCCTAAGTTCATTTCCGGCAGCGGAGGTCAACTTGCTCAGGAATTTTTCGAAGAGCATAGAGAGAACTGCTTCTCCTGCCATATCGTCTTCTCTGGATGAAAACAAAGTGCCAAACTGAAAATAACAAGAGTTGGATATTGTATCTCAACAGATGTACAGAGTGATTTTATTAGTTGATTGCAATTGGAAGATCCAGCACTTTCAGTAAAGAATAATTCTCTGTCCAACAAAGGAAGATTAAGTGTTATTGCTTTAGCTCGGTTACATTCTTTACTTAAAAAAGCATCAAAAGAAAAGAAGGAATCAACAACTACTTGAATTGAGAGGAGGAGAAACGAATAACTGAGCCAGCCAAAGAGAAAAGAAAGAGAAAGGAATAATTGAACTGAGGGAAGCAGTGGGTTTTGCACTAATAAAAGAACATAAAGCAGATGCTTTCAAGCTATTGCTTTATTTTGCAGCCAACAGACATAAACCATATTTCATTAGATTGGGATGACAGTGAGAGAACAGCAAAATTAAAACAGTTAACATCAGATTGGAGTAGAGTTTTAAATTGCTCTTGTCTTGGACACCATCCACTCTATCCAACCCCTGAATCCAATCATCTGTATTATACCTGTTTAATTTTGTGGTGGGATCAAGTCCTATTGAAATAAAATTTTATCACAATTATGGTAACCCATTTAGATTTGTCATGAGTGATCAGCCACATAGTGGTAATAAGAAAATTTTGGAAAGTGGTCCACTGTAAACATTACAATTTACAAGTCTCCTGACATTGTCACTTCCTTTTAAGTTCTAAATGACTCAACTAATCAGACTGATCACACCCTTTAAGTTTTCTCCTGTTATTATCATAAAAATGCTTAGTATTAGAACTTCTTCTTTTTTGTTTTTGGGGATTTTTTGTTTTGCTAGTTTTGTATATTATTTTGTTATGATTTTCTCATGATCTTTGCACTATATGTTCAATTTTGGTGATGTTATGAAAATATAATGATAATATTGGGGAAAAAAAATGGTTTAAAGCTACTACTTCAGAAAAAGGAGAAGAAAGCTCTTTAGAAAAATCAAACAATACTACACCGGCAAGTTAAGGTTTGTTGATAGTATTGCAATAGAACTGAATTTATCACTATCGTATCATTTCAAAGAAATTTCAATAAATGCTATAATATTATCAGTATATCACAATAAATCTAAAGCATTGCAATACTTGCCACTCCAACAAACTAATGAACCCACTTTTTAAAGTAGAAAAGTAGAATCATTAGGCAAACCTCCCATGCAATGGGTCAAGTTTTCAACTTGTCATCAAGTCTTTTTTTTTATTATTATTATTATTATTATTTATAACGTAGAGTTCTTAGTCCTTTGGACCAGAATAATCCCTACGGATTCAGGAGAGAAAGCCGGGTAAAATTCCCATGTAGCCCCAATGTGGTAATGCCACAACCTTCGAATGCAAACTGTAGTTATAAGCCAACTGAACAAGACAACAATGGAAATCTACTCATCTCACTTCTCACAGCAAGACTTATTATATTATAAGAATTAAACAAATCAGTGGGTATGTTGGACCAAAAGGTCTCTACTTGAAATCTTAAACTGAGTGCAGGTGACACTGTTTGTGCATGAAAGCATAAGACAGGGAGATCAAATCATGCCAACTGTATAAAATCTCATCCTAATGCACCCACTTTGAATGAAAAAAGAAAAAAATAATAATAATTTATACAATTGGCATGATTTGATGAGACGAAACAATTAAAACAGGGGATTCGGACTCTATTTGTTTACAAGCAATAGCAGTTGTATTCAACGTTGATGTAGCATAGATGAGAATATTGAGGTAGATGTGTGGTAAAACTAGGAAGGATAAAATTAGAAATAAGCGATTTCAATAGCATTTAAGGGCAGCAACAATAGAAAATAAAATTAGATAAACTCGTTAAAGATGTTTTGGGAATGTCTAACGTAGGCTTGTGAAGGTGTCAATAAGAAAATTTTTGGCTATGAAGGTTGATGGCCCAACAAGGAAAGGAGTTGGCCAAAGCGAACGTGGATGGAGGCGGTAAAAATGTGTGACTTATCTGAGAATTTGGTTCAAAATAGATCAGATTAGAGAAACAACATTTGTGTAGCTGGCCCCAATATAGTTGGGACAAGGCTTTAATAATGATGATTCAACGCAATCTGTGTAGCTAATTAGATTTACAGATAAACCAAGTGCTAAACAAAGAAGATCCATAGATTACGTTGCTCGAGGACCAGGCCATCCTCATCCTGACCCTACCCTGGCATTCATATGGTTGGATTTGTGGTAAGTTTTTAGGGCAGTGGGCTGTACCTATCTCTTTTTTGTTTTCCAGTGATAAGGCTGAACCTATAAATCCTAAAAGATCCCTTGGTCTGAAATATTTTCCATAACGGGGTGTGTGTACTTTCCAAGTGGGCTGCCTTGAATGTGAACCCTGAACATGAACCCAAAAAGAAATGTGCTGGGCTTGGGAAAAAGATTGACCCAGTACCCGACTCGGCCCAACCAAGGATCGAGGCCTAAAATGTGGGCAATGTACTACTATCCGGGCCTTGAGTTTGAATATGTGGGCCTCATTGTTATGTCATCAGTGGGGTCCGCAGGAAACCTGTATTTTAGATCCAGAAATTGGAAAAGCCTCTCAGATTTATAGTCTATAATTAGAGTCAATTCCGTGTTAAGGCCCATTCAGTTTTGTAGAAATGGCGAAAATAGACGAACTAGTTCTTTAGTGGTTCTGTATGTCTGAAATTTATGCTTTTAGCTGGATGTGGGGATTTCCCTTGATCCATTTTGAGTTTGGATTGTGCTGAGCAATATTCTCTGAAGACAGAGGCCTTTTTCTTTTTTCAAGCAAGATTGATAACTAGGTCTGAGCAAAGAAAGATTGTTCCTCAAACTTTAGACTCGGCCTCGTACCCGAGTGGTAAGAGATGTGAGTTCTTGCCTTCCCATTTTGGGTTCGAACCTGGGCAGGCACCTTCTCCCTCACCAAAGGGCCATGCTACCTCACCCAAGGTTTTCTTCCCTTACGAGAGGGCTTGGGTCTAGTTCCCTAAGCTGGGTACCAAAAAAAAAACGAGATGGTATTCTTGATGGAACTTCTTCAAACCTTAGTTTGAGGGCATGTTGCATCCATTGGGGAACCTCATAAAATAAAGTGTGTGTGATACATTACATTGGAGTTATAATTTTAAAGATTCCCTGTAATTTGATAAAGTAGCAAAGGTAAACGTAAATATAAAATAGATGCTTTCTAGGGGAGCTTTCATCACACGTTACTTACGGATAGTCCCCACCTCTGCAACTGATGTGCAGGTGAATATTGTTAGCTGTCTGGTAGTACAATCATGGTTGGAAAACTCTTCGAGTTGACGTTTGACTCTTCAAACTTCAAAGTCATCTTATTTTGACGAATGGCGAAGTCAGATACGGAGGAGACTTGGCCGAGTCATCTCATCTTAATATGTTGTTTGAATTCTAAACCATTTGAATAGGTTGATCTATTTTTGAACAATTAATATTTATTTCTTAAGTAAATATGCACGTAGTTGGGAGTTGACAATTTTAAAATGGTGACAGAAATATCATTTGAGACTTATATTTGTTCTTTTACATTCGATATTTGAATTAATAAATTATGTAACATACGATATTTTTCCTCTTATTTTCATTATTATAATAATTTTCTTGGATAAATAAATTTATTACTTTGAATTGATTCTCATGAATGCGTGTAAATATATGTATATTTATATTTTATAAGTAATGGACTCGATTTTAAGTTTCTTAAAATTATTTTAAAAGAAACAGGACTTCCTTAAGTCTCCACATTGACTTTATCCAAGTCTTTTTTTTTTTTTTTTATTTGCATTGAACAAGTTGAGTCAGTCATGAGTTTTCCATCCTTGGTACCATAAAAGTAGACGTTGTCTTCCTAACACACCTATGGTTGAGTGGTGTCGGCATCTCGGTATCACACACATGCCCAGGATGATCTTCAAGTTGATAGTATCAACCTTGGCCAGGAGACCAACCTAGAGAGAATAGATATTGTCTTAGCTGCTGATTTAGGACCAAACTGAAGCAACCAACGAAAAAATAGATAGGAATGAATAATTGGATTAAGCAAAACGTTAGCTTGGTTTTCATTACCATAAACAAAGAATTCGAAAAATAATAGGTAGATAGGGATTATACAGTTATGACACCAACAAAGGAACAAGGAAGAAACTATTTTGCATTTAGAATTGGGAAATTTTCAAATAAAGGCCTCAAGTTTTTGTTATTTAAAAAAAGGACGCAAGTTTTAAAACTTTTCAAAGTAGTTCGTAAATATTTTAGAAAGTTTTCAAGTAAAGACATCCGTCCATTTAAAGCTATTTTTCGGCAACATTTTCCCTCATGGTTTTGTAAGAATAATCAAATTACCCTTCATTGAAATAAAACTCCACATTCACTTCCTTTATATTTTCCTCATTTCCTTCACCAGCACTCTTATGGTGATCAAGGACAACCAAATAACCCCGTGGCGATCGGATGCATGTAGTGGCTTCCGGAACCATATCATGGCTTTAAATTATGGGTAATTTAGGTATTTCAAAAAGATTAGGGGAAAAAGTCGGCATAAAATACCTTTAAATGGTCGAATGTCCTTAATTGAAAATTTACTTAAAAACTTAGGAACTAACTTGAAAAGTTTAAAACTTGTGTCCTTTTTATAATCATGCTTTCAATTCTTACTGTTTTCTTAGTGGGCATTAGATCCTTTTTTATGGTCCGAGCTGATCCTGATTTCCTCCATCAAAGCAGGTAGCAGTCTGTATGGGCCCACTTAAAAGATCACCATGAAAAAGAGAGTATGGTGTGTGTTATGTGGATTCTGCTTTAATTTAATTAGATTATCCTAATCTTAATTTGAGAGCCTTAGATTTAAATGGTTCTGCTAGCTCATCCAGGAACAGATGATGGTTGGATCAAAATGATCTTGGGAGGTGGACAGAGAGCTGGTGGACACACTAAATCTGGGGTTTGGCTCTTGCATAGGCCCGTTTCGAGCCTATTGCCTAAATTCACCAGTTCATCCAAAAATAGCTTCAGTGTTTTGGTTTTTTGCAATGCTTTAAACATTATACATGCCTTACTGCCTAGTAAGATCTGGAGAGATGGTGATTCAGAACCCAGGGATCAACCCGGTTCAATCAATCTTAAGTTTCTGGTTTTGAGTAGTCATGATTCAGAACCCACATATTAGCAAAAAGATCCATGAAGATAAAAACCAGAGACCCCCTTGATTTTCACTGCCACCATCCACAGATGTTCTGTTAGAGGAAATTTCTCCTATGATGGATGCAAAGAGGAAGTTTCAGATTTTTCAACCTTGAGGACAAGGTTGCAAATGGATGAAATGTAAAAATCCAGATATAGAAGTTCTCAATTCCCTCAAATGATCTGAATGTCATTTTATTTTTGTGATCTTTTTTCTTCTAGAAGAACCATTACAATGTAGCAACCCTGGAGATGAGCAACAACAATATTCAGGTGGGCCTCCTTTCCCTTGGATACAAATTTGCTGCTTTTTTTTTTTTTTTCATGACGTAGGGTTCCAAGCCCCTTTGAGCAGAATAATCCCTACGGGCACAAGAGAGAAAGCCAGATAAAACTCACTTGTGGCCCCAATGTGGTAGTGCAGTTTCAAACCCACAATATCCGGGTGGAAACAGATTTGCTTACCTATTAAAAGCAACTGCTATCATAAGTTTAGGGAAAGCCATGACTCAAGCTCTTTTTTTTCTTCTTCTTCTGTTTTTTTTTTTTTTTTTTTTTTTTTGTTGTTTATTTTGTTTTGGCATAGCAATGTTTGGCCAAAACACGAGCAGCCTCATTTTCTAACCCAGGATCATAGCAAAAGTCAACAAAAGAAAAGGATAGCCTCAAAATCTTTAACACAATCCTTTTTCTTTCTCTATAGCTGGTTTTCCGTGGAAAAAGTGAGGGTTGTAAAAATTAAATTCCTTACTATAGTAAACTCTATATTTGGTAAAGTTGATTTTCCTTCTTGAAAAATACAAAAAATGGGCTAAGTTTTTCGCAAGTCCTCAAAACAAATTCCTATAGGATCTGGGATGTGGTTGGGGAAAAATTCCCGCGAAAAAGGTAATTTTCTGCGTAACTGATTTTCCACTACGTGTACACAAACAGACCTTAAATTTCTCACTCAATTAAAAGAATGGAAAGAGGAGCGGGTATAGGTTAGAGAAAAGGACTGATACTGCTAGTTGACTTTAGAGAGGCTTGTAACTGGGCAGGGTGGAAGACAGAAGCTGAAAAGAACTGTTTTCCAAGGGTCATTCATGCCTGGACAGGAATTATCAGGTGAAACCCTCTGGGTGCAGCAGAAAATCAGTTTCACAGTAAATCTATCCTGACTCCCTTCACAAGAAAAGCTTCATTACTTTGCTTTCCCTGACAGAAAAAAAAAAAACAGCCCCACCAAACATGAAAGCATCTTTAATTGCAAAAACTCATTTTCACTATTCATGGTTTTTCCATGGAAAATCAGCTATACAAACGTGCCCTCACGTTTGTCGGCAACAGCAACTTCTAGAGAGATGTTTGTCGGCAACTGGGATTTTTTCAAGGGCAGGCAACCAAAATGGAGGCCCTCAATGTACCAGAAATAAATGCAATGTGGGGTGAACCATTTTCTTATAGAAACTTGTTAGATATGGCATGCTTTAACCAACCATGGCTCTATATTCCAAGGTTGGCCAATCCTACACCTCATATTTCTATGGAACAGTTCAAAAATCCTGTGTGACCCGTGATGATCCTCATCAGAGATTACCAGCCCAGTAAATATATGAAAATGGTTGCAATTGCCATTTCCATCAAATGACAATGACCACCCTCTACTGGGTCCATACTGATTGGGGGCTGCTTGTCCCACACAATAGGATTCATTAACTTGTAGAAGGTGGGCTCCATACCATTTCTGAAACAAATAGAAGACCACGCTTTTCTAGGCACGTTTGGTTAAAAAGAGGAATCCTCTATCCAAAGGATTCCTTCATTCCCCAGGAACCATGCTATCATCTCTAAGGATTGCATTTTAGGTTTGGAAACACCTAGGAGAAGTCACTCTTTATAACTTAGGTGCATCTTCTCTGTGGATTTTACAAAATTCTATGGGGGTAGGTGGAGACCGAGGAATCAATGGAAGAGAGGATTTTTAATGGATTTGGAAAATCATTTCTTACTTTTCTTCTCTTCACCCAAACCTGGATTTTCCTCTCGGAATCAAGGAAAATCAGAGAGGATTCATCTCTGATAACAATACCCAAACATGCCTCAGAAATTCCTTTTCCACTTTCCATTAAGTCGAGGAAAACCCATGTTTTGACAATTGTAAATTCCCAAGGATTTAGGCAAGTGGAAATTCTCATTTGGCCAATGAGGAACCCCCATTCCATGGGTAGTAGGGAATTCTCATATACGCATTTCTTCAAGGATTCCTCGCCTGGTATCAAATGTGCCCAAAGTGAAATATAAAATCATTGGAGGTGCACAGTTCGCCTAGATCTTTCAGCTTGTACACAAGAAGAAATCTTTGGCATTGTCAAATGAAGGTAAAGGACTTTACCACTTTATGATTCTGTCCAACATTCTATCCTTGGTCGCGTTAATGATCTATGAGTCCAAAATGTACAAGCTGCAAAAACAAGCACTGTATAATATCAAAAGTCACCTATATATGACCTCATTGTAAAGTAACCACAATAACATCATAACTTCTTTCCCTGCACTATTAATATTAATATGGACAAGATCATTTTCACATAAAAAATTTTGATCAGCAGATACTAACAAAATTGAATAATAATAAGGAACTGATTTCTTCCAGAAATCCACCTTTGGCGAAGAGGGTATACTGACGACAGATTCCGGCACACTGCATCAGGCCAGATCTGGTTTTATCGCACAAAGATGGCTCAGCAGTACCAAGTGATACTCTTTCAGCTCACACTCGCCCAATAGGAGAAAATGGCGGCTTGAATGCAAGATATGGCAGGTTGCCTTCTTTTCTCCTCACCACATTTCTTTTCTCTTCCTCAGCGACAGCTTCTACTAGAATTCTCACTTCCTCCTGGAGCAGTGACTTCAATGATTTGCAGTGCAAGCTGTGACTGTAACTCTCTTGCCCGACTGCGATGGAAACTTCCCTATTGTTCATAAGAGCGACGCATATTGCGAATGCCTGCAATGTGGACAGTTGTGCATGAAAATCAACTGAATATTGACCTTCTTCGATGAATGTCATGGTCAATGCTGGCACCTCCTCTTTTGCTCCCTGTGTAAAAATCGCAAACAGGCAGGTTCTGAGGATACCAAAATAGTAATATTACAGAACTAGAAAGCATCTAAGCAATGAGAAAGAACACAAGTATTTCAATTCATAGTTACAAGAATCCTACGATTCGCATCCCGAATCCTAACGAAAAACGATTCATATCTATACAACGAATCCCATTTACAAATGAATCTGAGAATTCAAACTTGAATCTCACCATTCAATACTCCTTTCATCAAATCTTACAATTCAAGAGAGTTGGCTAAGCAAGAATAGCTACATCCGATAAGTTAATATTAACAATCTTTTGCCTTTTTTCCTTTCTTTATTCTTTCTTTCTTTTAGTATTTTTATTGTTAAAAGGTTATTTAGTAGTTAACAAAACCTCTTAACAATTTTGCTGCTTTTGAGAGGTTTTAGAGATGAATAAAGAATATGCATTTAATTAAAGCGTTCAATTGTACGTATGGTACTTGCCTATATCTTCTTTTTTTTTAGTATTTTTTTTATTAACACTTTCTTCACTTCAAGAGATATCCTACTGTATAAGATTGATGGTTTAAATTTTATTTTTACTTCTATATTTTGATTTAAAGATAACAAAAGATAAGTATATATTGATACCTTAAAGTTATTTAACTACTTACACTTACACATATCATTTATTTTATATTAATGTCATGTTTTTTATATAATTGTATGATAAACTTATTTGTCATTGTATTTATATTGCTCTAAATGGGAAAAGGGATGGTTATGAATAACTACTTTTTTATTTTTTGTTTTTGTTTTTATTTTTTTATTAGAAAAATAAAAAATCCTAAAATTCACAATTCAATTCGATTCATCGGTAAGAACGATTTACGATACGATTCTAATTTTCAAAACTATGTTTCATTTAGACACATTAAGAATATAATCGTCACGATGCTCAACATGGGAAAGAATGTTCAGCTCGACCATCAACTGTGCAGCTGGATCCCACCTTCAGGCAATTTCATCTGGTGGGCCCATCATGGGATACGGCGAGACCTATGATTTTCCTTACCAAATGATCTTAGCTAGTTCATTGGTGACTGATGAGTGATGACTGAGAAATTACATTATATGTTCATATCAAGCAGAATAAAAAAAAGAGCAGAACAACTGATGTTGGGGGAGATTTGGGAACAACCAAATGAACAATTTTAATAACAAAAGAGTATGCCCCCCTAGGTTAAGCAATTGGTTTGGCAAAACACAGCCCAGTTCTACCATTATTTATTTAAGGTAATAACCAAACATGTCTCCGACCTTCATTAGAAGGTACAAGTATATACCTGAGCAAAAAGCTGCAATGGCCATTGTGTTGCAATAAATGAAGAATCTGCTACATCTCTTGCACTTGAATTATCAAAAACTGCAACTGGGCAAGCCATGTCCCAGCCACCACAATCGCATCCTCCACTAGATCGCCAACGTTTCAGTAGTGGCGAAGGCACACCTCCATCAGAATTTGGTAACCCATGCGTCCCACTGGCAGTTATCACTTTCACATTCGCAGCGACTGTGCTGCTGGGGATGGCATCAGCTACCTGATGAATTTCAGGCAATTTGATTAGTCAGGACCGTAGTTAGAAGATAAAGAAATGAATGTTGGAAATGATTTCCCCCCCACAAATGCACCATGCATGATGAGAAGATTTAAGAAAACTTAACAGAAGAAATGTGCTTCCTGGTGACCAGTAGTACTGACCTTGTTCCCTATCTTTCCTTCCAAGCTTTCCTTGTTCTCAAATGGAACTTGAACCACAATGGCTGCAACCTCCAGATGCGGATGCAAATTAACAGACACCCAAGGAGCTGAAAGGTTGGAATTTCCGTCATCTTTGGTAAGTTGGTCTTGGGTGGCAACACTCTTTCTTGCATGGGCAGTGTCATATAATACAAACTCCATCACTGTTGAGTTATCCAGTGATCCAGCATTTCTCACTTCCGAGCATAAATAACAGGAAGCCTGCATCTGTCCTACCATTGAGGACTCTCTGTTTCTGACTTTTGGTCCCCATCCACTGCTATTACTCTTTCTTTTGCAGCTAATAGAATAGAAAGTATACACCCAATTGAAGGCATTATCCGTCCTCCACGTCTTGGCAACAAGAACATCCTCACGATCATTCAAAGATAACTCAAAAAATGGCATGCCGTGTTTGCTTTCCAACCTAAGAAGGCCATGTAAGTGAACAGGAGAAGTTCTTACTGGACTAACTTCTGTTTTAGTTAACTGCTCACTGCATTGTGCTTTATGAGCTATCTTTGAGAAGTCTTGCAGTAAAGATTTGCGAAGTGTTTTGTTCTTCTTGACGCCCTCTGAGCCAATAGTTGTGGGACCATTGGGTTCTGCGACTGTAACTGATGGGTTTCGTAGAGATTTTGATTTCAGAGTCGGGTGCAATATCTTCCTGAGTGGGCTGATCTGAGCTGTTGAATTTTCTTTGGATGGATCGGACTCTAATTGGCATGATGGTTCAGGCATCACCACCCTGACTGATGCTGACTTGGAAAACTTAAGCAGTGTGTCTTTTTCTGCAAGGCAATTGCTATCATTTTCAGGAGCAGATGTTCTATCGCATTTGAGTTTTGGTTCCCCCGCTACGTCTTTGGAATCCAAACAGATCTCCAAAAAACCCTCTGATGAGCTTTGGGCATTTGAATGATCTTCAGGTCGACGAAAGGGCCGATGAAGCAATTCTGAAGAACTTGGTGGAATGTAATTCATGCCTACAGATGTGGATATCTTGCATGATTTTGATGAAACCAGGATTGATCCATTCTTCCTGGTAACTGGACTGACTTCCTTTAGGTTAGGCCGAGACAGGGAATCAATGATTGTGAAGGTTAAAGAACTGTCACTATTTCGCAATGACTGTATCTTCCTTGTTCCCTTGAGAACTCCCAACTTTTTCATTTGTCGAACCGACTCCGAGCTTTGGTAAATAGAGCCCCTCTTCAGCTCTTCATTACCAGTTACTCTAGATAGTGAGGATGGCATGCTCTTACGAGGACTCAAAAAATTACTGGTGCCTGATCTGGAAAAATCACCCTTTTGATTTTTCACAACGTAGTTTCTCTGTGTGGGCTTTCCTTTATCATCGTTCTTTTGAACTTTTGATCCAAGCCGGTTCGAAGTAGAAACGACTTTAGGGATCTTTCTGTCTTTGCAACAGTTTCGACGTTCAGATACAGTATCCAGCCCCATGAATTTACCAAGCTGCAATATGTAAATAAAAACAAATGATTAAAAGCCTTAAAAAGAAGCATATTCCCCCTTGTTTTGTCAACCATTATATGGTTCAAAAGGTCTAATGCTATTTCACCACCGCAAAAAAATTTCACGGAAAATGCGTGCTAATGTTAGTTTGTATCAAGTTATTTGTAACTCATTGCAATTACTATTCACAAATATGAATCTGTTAGAAGTCAATGATGGAATAGAAACAATCAATCGGTCAAATTAAACTGACAGCAGGCTTCACAGATTAAGGAACTATGTGAATCTTACATGAGGATATGCAAAGAGGCTTCAGACGACTTTCAGATGATTGAGACCATGGACCTGATGAACCCACGGATAAACCATCTCAAACAAAATATCCTCAGTTGAAGCAGCATACCCTTCTATATTTAGAAAGATGATTATGAAAGAATGCCGGCATCATGATTCATCCATCCAGTGTAATGCCCATCAGGTCAGTGCACTGAATTATCAAACCATGGCTTATGGCCTCCTTTTGAACATACTCAGGACCAACAAAGACAACATATTCTTAGGACGAGGATCACATAACATAATTCCTATGGGGTCCCTACATAAACAGACATTAACCATAAGAAAGGCTAAATAACCATGTCTTCTAGCAGAACTCCTTTTTTAAGATTTAAATGAAAAACAAAGAAAGAAGGAATACCATTGTCACTGACAAGACAACGACAAAAATAAATTGATCCTCACCCTTGGATGGATCTGAAAAGGTGAGCTAAGTTCTCCAAAAATCATTGGCATCTTTATGTATGGTATAATATATCATGATTTACGAAGCTGAGTGAAATGGAATGAACATATGGTAGATGTAAGAAACATCAAGGTCTGTACAATATGGAAAGCTCTCATTTGATGTTGATGAAATCCATAAGTACATACATATGATACATTATTTGGTACGAACAGGTCTCAAATCATATGACTGGATGTGAAGCATCATGATTTGTAGAATATCAGTGTCCGAGGAATCCTAGCACCCATGACACATGAATTTTAGAAGATGAATACCTCTTAATGAGTACCGTGGATTCCTCCAACAGGTCACAAATGAGGATTCTGTGAATCCTTTATCAATTTACATGATTCGACTAAACATATGGATCCCATCTATTCTTGAGTTCGTGATTCCGCGGCAAACTTAGAAGCATCCAAATGAGCCCTCATAATATAAGGATGCCTTCCCTCTCAAATTAATAGCAATTATGTAAAACTGAGGTGTATATCATATTCCCTGAATTGTGCTGCAAGCTTTACACCCTCCCAAAGCAGGGCATAAGGATAAGATCTGTTCCACTAACATATCCAATCCATCTATAATTTAGGATAAAGCCCAACTGCAGTCTTTGAAAAAAAAAAAACATTTTAACATATCATATTACTCACATATATGCATATAGACTAAGTTTATACATTGCACATTGTGTTCAGTTTTTGCCTTTTCTTTTCAAATTATAAAAACCTGAATATTTCTGGGGAAAAAAGAAACATATATAAAACATCAATTGATATATTTACATAATGAAATTAGTATTTTGTTTACCATAAAACATATAAATTGATGCAGCATTTGATTCAAAGATCAAAACGAGGGAAAAAGGGAACAAGAAAGGGTACCTTAGGATAGATTTTCTTATTATTGGGAACAAGTACTTCATTTACAGGGGGTAACGAGGCAAGAGTTTATAACAATAAAGGCATGATTACAACAGATCAGTGGTACAAGAGAACTATATCCTCCAAAACACCAACCACAAAAATGCCAAACACAACCACATCAAGGAACCCACGAAGGTTACCTCTTTGTCAATGACACTGTAAAGCTAAAGCATCAGCTACCTCATGGACCGCAATACTTCCGTTTGTATCAATCGACTAATTGACCTGATAAAGAAGTGACATCATCCAGTAACTATCAGTATTTCCTACACTTTCATAAAAAATCCCTACAGCCACAAAAATTATCACTTCCAGCACAAGACAAGAATATCATCAAGAAGCAATTTACTTGGAATAGCACACAAGCAGTAAAGATTAATGCTAAAGAAAGACTAAATAATAGAAAAAATATCCTCTACTTATGGAAATTAAATGCTCAAAGGTAAGACTCTTCCAATCATATATTACAAGAAAAACCACACACACACACACACAAAAAAAAAAAAAAACCACACAAACAAACAAACAAACAAACAGAAAGTGCATCAAACTGACAATCACAAAAATATTGAAAAAAAAAAATGCAACTATCAAAGATGCCAGGAAAAATATGGATCAACAAATTAATTAATTTTTAACACCCACTAATACCAATGCCGACAAGAACCTAGATTATAGAAATAAGAAAAATCCATGTAAATATAGTAAATGGAAAACTTAAAAAAAAAATCCTAAAATGGTAATTAAAGGATCTGAAGAACCCCAGATGCTGCAAATATGGATCCATGTAACTGAAAATACAGAAAAAGCTGCTTATATCTCAATGCAGAAAACACCCAAATGCCAGAATGCATCAATGCAAAGAAAGCAAGGAAAAACAGAAGAAACCCAAGATGGCATACTATAGAATCTCACCAAAATAAAAAATAAAAACAGATCTTGATTTCAGAAAATAAAACCCACAAACAAAATCAAATCTTTCCAGCTTCCAAACAAATTAGAAAAGAAAAGGATAGAAAAAAAATTTTAAAAAAAATCTTTTCCATAAAAAAAAATGAAGACGACATTGAAATTTATCCATGCTTTTTGTCCAACCCAGAATGAAATCTTCCCAAAAACCTCCTACTCCCCACATGATCTCCAACAAATGTGTTCAACAAATGCTAAAAAGCAAAATAAAACAGAAGTACTTTCCACAAGCCATTTCAAAGCTCCAACATCAAAACCCAACTTCAGTTCAAAGAAACTAACAAAACCCAGAAGCAAATCATTTCTGTGTAACCAAAAAAACCAGTCCAAATCCATCCAAGGATGAAAGCAAAGGAACAAACCAAAAGAAACACAGTAAACCCAGAACTGAAGAGAGAAAGAGAGAGGAGTACCAGTTGGTGTGGTCAAGAGTTTCAACAGAGATGGAGAGGGAGAGGGAGAGGGAAGGAGAGGCAGGGTCTTGGATTTTGTCTGTTAAAAGGAAAAAGAAAGCAGTCATGAATCTCATGGTTGTGGGTTTAAGGAGTGTATTGGGAATTGCTAATCAAAGATTCAAGGCTCTGCCTTTCTTTTCCTTTTTTATGCTACCATACTATTACTTACATTTTTTGTATTCATTCTATTCATTAATGTTTCTTCATGTAATTAAGGAGTGTAACAGGGTCTGTGATTAATGATTATAGTAAGTGGTGATAGATAAAAAAGAGATAAAAAATACAGCCTTAGAATTTTGTAGTCCTTAACCCTAATTTTTTGAGTGGGGCATTGGCTCAGGTCATGGGGCTGCAACTTGGGGACCAGGACAAGCTTGAGCTCAGTGTTTGACAAATTGGGCTATTGCCTTTTGGGCTTAGCCGCGTTAACCCCACTTGCAGGAATTTAATGGTATAAAATTTAGGTGCTTTAGAACAAGGGGTTAGATAATCTAAATCTAGTTGAAAGTTGAAACCCTGGATCTCAGGGAAATCTTTCCAGCTCCCTTCCCATTTATTATCATGGCCTAGGCAGGCCTCAGAAGTGATTTGCTTGGGATTGGACTAAAATTTTTGGCAATTCAAGTTTCATCCAGGCTCTCACCTTTTGTTTTCATTAAGATATTTTCTAACAAAAATTCTACTTGGACAAACTTATTTGGTCAGAATCACCTTTTGTCCAAAATTCTCATCCAAGGTAGACTCATTTTGTAACTAAATGTATGGGAGTCATTCCATAAGTAGATAAAAATAAATAACTTTTTCTTTTAAGGAAATAAAATCAAAAGAAGATGGAAAACGAATAAATCAGCAATTGTCCTAGTGATTCATTTCCGATCTTCTTTTTGACTCCATGCGATGCTCAATTTTTTGAAACTTTATCTTCTATCTTCATTTTTAACCATTTAAGGTATGAATATTGTGTATTAAATTTCTATGTGTTCTAATGCAAATAAACATGCCTTTAAACTAACCCATATGTAATCTAGCCCATGCTCGGCTTTGCACAAGATTCAACCTGCACAAGTTGCATCCCTAGACTGACTGATTTACTCCCAAACTCCAAACAGGGATGATTATAAATGATTTGGCTGGCTCTTAATATAGATAGTTGGAATGGCAATTCAAAACAGTTGGAAAGAAAATTGAGCCTTCATGGTTGGAGCCCATCACCTTTTAAGTTTTGGTGCAGTGGCTTTTTTCTCATTGAACCCAATTTTGGATCACTGGACCTTATGGGCTCCACACTCGCTGGACCATATAATTTGATTTGAATTGGAATTTGATGGTTTGAAATTTAAGTTAAAAAGTGCCCATACAAATGTGTGCAATTATAGTTAGTCACAAGAAGAGTTATATCTCTGGGTACTAACCACCACAATCATCATCTTCATATCCCACCTAAAATGGTGGGTGGGATTTTTCTTAATATTATTTCCACAAAATACTCATAACTCAGAAAAAAAAAAATTTATGTCATTGTTCTAAGTTAATAAAATACTGATAAAGAAGTTTGTGATCATGTAGAATTACAGATCCTGCTTGGTACAAGAACATGGGTTGTCAGGGGTCTGTCAAAAATGAGTGGCTTATTTTTCCCAAAGACTTCCAATTTGAAGACAGAATTTTCAAAAAGTGAATGCTGAAGTCCAATGATCCAGCTGTTCAAAAAACCCCTTCTGATTTACCTTGCTATACACTGCATATTATTGTCTTAATATTACTGCATTACTATCCTGATCTTATCACTTCTTAATGATATTTCAATTTCTCACATTTTTTTTTTTATCATCCTTAATGGCAGTATTCTTAAATTATCAACAGTATGTAGACAGGTAGAACTACTGGATACTGATGCATCTAAAGTAATGATGTGGCCATTCCTTACACATTCAGTAAACTTTATACTGTTTGATCTTAATGGGTCTTAACAGTTCACATAAATGATGATTCAAATTCAAATCTTAACTTACAAGCATTTGACTCTTTTCATCCAGTAATTGGACTCTCTTTTCAACAGTCTATTTCTAAAAGCCATTTACTAAAAAGGCAGTGAGGTACAACTAGAAGATTGAATGAATCTAATGTATCACCTATGGAGTATGGACACCACAGTCAAGGGCCTATTCAGTCAAATACTCCTCCCACTTGGTGCTGTAACTGAACAGATCATACTTCCTTAGTTGGTCTTTTTTTTTTTTTTTTCTTCTCTCTGTGAAAGTCATTCTTCCTTAAGTATTAGGTTTACTGAAGGATAAAATTGGGCCCATCTTTATGGATCAAGATGCGCCTCTGTTTTGATTTTTAGGGTCCATATACTTGCCCACATCCGATTGGGAGGCATCGGTCAGGTCAGACCGGATCAGGGCATATCAAAGCCCATCCCATTAAAATATCAGTTGTAAAGTTAAGGCTCTGATCCAGCCCATGAGCCTCAAAGTCAGCCCTAGTCCTAGTCCATTTCCAAAATATAAGCAGCACATGGCCTTCAATTATCAGGCCTTTAAGCATATTAGACCAAGGACTGGCCCGGTTAACAGCCGGGCCAAAGAGTTAGGCCCGCGTACAGCAGACTGGCCTAACCCAGCCCAATGAAGGTGGGTCCCACTCATGGGCAACCCTAAAGTCTCAAATTCAGATTTTAACTTTTAGAGTTGCACCTTCCTTCATTGAAATCATATAATTGCACTGTCTTTTGAACTGTTTATTTCAAAGCCATTTAAGAAGTTGGGAACATGGACTCCTGAAATCTGCAACAATGACATTATGTACCACCTAAAACCATGTTTTTAAAAACTATAAGTTTTGACTCGCCCTCCCCGAGTTAACACAGCTCAGTAGGTCTACAAGTTTAACTAGTCGAATGAGTTTGGACGGGGTGCAAGCGAGTACTCCATCAGACTAGCCTGAGTTACTGAGCTCAGTTACCATTCGTGTCAATTTAGCTTTCAGGGTTTCTAGACTATCCATTCTCTTAATCAAGAGCTCCACCAATGTGGGCATGTTCACCAAGAAATATTCAAAGCCTGTGCTTGCTGTTTTACAGCAGAGTCTAGAACGGGCGAATACAAATCTGAGAATCCACCTATTGAAGATCTGAATATCTAAATCCGACTCTAAATTAAATTCTAATTGACAGTGGAAAATGAGGAATCTTCTAAATGATCTTTATAGATCCACATTGAAATCTAACCGGGCATTATAAAGGAAAAATTGTTTACCTGCCCCTATGAGGGGTCCAAATCCAATACTAAACAGACAGTAGTATCCCAATTCAAAAGGGATCAAGTCCAACTGCTACCTTTTGCATATAAAAAGATACAAAGTTTGAAAGATATATTTTAAGATTAGAATGCAGAAAATTAGACCCCAGTCCTTGCTAGAATAGGCATCTTAGAGGGCAAAGTCTATGGAAGTAGGTTACTTCCAAAGTATGTTAATTACCTTTAGGTAAATGGGGTATAGGTTTTGCAAAAAACAATTATGCTAACTCTTAGAGCAATGGTAAGGCAGCGCCCTGTCATGAAAAATTTTAAGTCAAAGGGAGACATACTCTTAAATAGGGCGATATTCTACCATGAACCCTCCTAAATTTTAATAATAAAGAATTCATTTCTCGGAGCCCACCTGGACGTATGTCAATCACAATGGTTGTGTTAGATTGGAACGTTTTGTTGTTGATTAAAAGTAGGCCAAACTGCTTGGTTTATGGTTTCATGACTATATATTTAAAGGCTCCAAGATTTAACAGCTATATATGGTGCGTGTGGGTGTATAACCATTATTGAACTACAAGCCTTCAAATTGATGGTTAGAATGATCAAATCGAGCTAATCTACACAAAGACCTTCCAATCCAACTCTGTCCATGTGATTTGCATGCGCTCAAATAAACCCTATAACAAAGCTTTCAATTTCAAGATTTGTGATCAACTCTCATTTGAACACTTTGCCCTTCAAATTCAGTTTAATTATCAAGGAAGTAAAGGTATTATTAAACTTAATTAAGAGTTAAAAAGAAACAACTAAACAAAATGTGTGCAATTTAAAAACTTGAAAATAGAGAACTTATATTAACTTATTGAACTGTACTAATATACTAAAACAAAAGGAATGGAATAATAAATGAATAAAAGATGATGAAGGATGCATGGCAAAAAGGACAGAAAGTGAAATGGCAAACATTAATTAAAGACCAACCACCCATTCTGTGAAAGGCATGTCCTATAAAGTGTGTCAAACATCACAGAAGTATCCTAAATCCAACCAAAGTTAGGGGTGGTGGGTTAAATCATATTCCCTTTACTGAGCCATGTCTTGTTATAGTAGGAAGGGTTTCTAATGGTTACATCTTTTGTGTGGCTCATGCCTTGAAGGTTCTTTTCATTGGAGGTAACCAAAAAGTATTGCCCACTTCATATGTAACTATAATTTACAAAAATAGTTTTATGGTAGTGCTTTCATTTTATTCATTGGATTGTTTAATTAGAAAATATTGCATTAGTCTCTATAGATGATCTTCTGGCTCAATTTGAAAGTTCCCTCCACCAAATGTTGGATAGAGGGTTATTGTCTGATAAACAATTAGTCATAAAAATGATGGTACCAAACATATTATTTTACTTCTTTCTAATGGTAGTACTTTAGTCTTGCATTGACATAATTGTTTATAACATCCAATATGGCTAGTAAAGACTACTAGGAATAGCTATGGACTGATGTTAGCTAATACAAGCACATGAGGGCTGATGCACCTAATTTCAATTGAAAACTTCACTGTCTTTTGCTAGGATTTAGTAGGTTTTTTTTTTTTTTTTTTAAGAAGAGTTGGTGGAATGTTTCATAGTGTGTCATGTTTTGAACATTAATGATATGATTTGTACATACTCAAATTATTTGACCTTTTGAATTTTTTTAAGGTTAATCCCAAAGATTCTATGTGATTGATTTAACTTTTAATTGAGAAATGATATTTTGCTAACTTGGCTGTTTCTATCGCAGAATGATAAAGTCCTTGGATCATGTGACAAGGGGTTGAAGTCACATGAACCATTGTATGATAAAGCCACATGAACCATTGTTCAACAATTTTTCTTTGATTGGATAAATTTAGCTTATAATTTATGTTCTTCCAAGCCCTTTTAGGAGATGAGTGGGGACGGAATGGGGGAAAAAGCAAGTCTAGTTGGGAATGATTTATTGCTACCAGTATAAAATTATAAACCCCACCTGTTGTCATCTTGATAAGACCCCTGAGGTCCAAATTTCATAGTAACTGTGCCAATTGTGAATATGGAAATGTGAATATGGAAATGAATTGCAATGTCTCTCACAGCTAGGAGAGAAAGGGAAAAAAAAAACACACACACACAAACACAAATATTAATGTAATTTTTGCATAAACTATTCAAGTTGAAAAGGCATTAATCCGTATCAAATATTACTCAAAAATATTAAAGATCTGGTTTTTTCTTCTTCTTTTTTATTGCATGAGGGGAATTGTAAACTATCCTAGTGCCAGACTAGCCTTATTTATCAGCACAAGGGTCATTCTTAGGATGCTCCATTCTTGCCTTGTGCACCACATGTGGTACTTCCTCCAAGGGGGGGATGTCTGCCACTAGGCTATCCTGGG
The DNA here is from genome assembly GCA_003546025.1 of Camphora micrantha. Classification (NCBI taxonomy): domain Eukaryota; kingdom Viridiplantae; phylum Streptophyta; class Magnoliopsida; order Laurales; family Lauraceae; genus Camphora; species Camphora micrantha. The sequence continues at coordinate 5,464,756 of QPKB01000009.1, read as the reverse complement.
TTTCTCTTTCTTTCCTTTTTTTTTTTTTATTTATTTTACTTTGAAGTTCAGTTGGATTTATCTTTCGATTTATTTCTTCCAGAAAATGTTTCTAGAAAATGGAGGTCATTCTTATTCAACATTAATATGGGATGGTGAAATTAGCACCTAATTATTGGAACACATTAAAGTATTTTAACTTTTTTGCCCCACCTCTCATTTATGTAAGACACTAACCTATTTTAATCTACTCTTATACTTAAAATGAAAATATGTAGGGTCCAATTGTTTGAATGGAATTGAATGAATAGGAATTCATGATCAAAGGAGTTCTACCAATGTTAAATAAGCGAGGGTGATGAATATAAGGTGGAGATATAGCTGGGAGCCTAACTTTAATTTCTCTGATTTCAGTTACTAGGGTAATCAATGGGCATACATTTTTCATCTCCCCTCGATTCATTCTCATTAAAAAGAAGATTATTTAATGCTCATTTTCTAATATTTACCTTTGTTTCGTCAGTTTTAATCACTTCTAAACATGTTAGTGTTAGAAATTTAGAATTACAAGTCTCAGAATTCTTAGGAATTCAATAAGATGAAACAAACGGGCCCTTGTGGTATCTTCAAATGTTTTTGTTATCTTGACACATAAATCCTAATTTACTAATAGATTGAGTTTTCTGGCTTCAATCTTGGAAGAACAAAATAGACACTTAGTCCTTTCCTGCACCCTATGGAGTATGTCTTTCACTTTTCTAGTACATTGGCATAGCTGAATAATTTTTGCACAAAGTCAAGATCTGAATCCACTTGGTAGAGAAAATAGGGATGGAAGTGGGTCCATTTTTCTTTGATTGTGTCCTAGACCATGCCAAGATCTTGATAGTCAATTGTAGTGGTTTGAATAATTAGAGCAATGATATGGTGTTAAGTGAAAACACCCACGTTAAAACCATCTTGTCTGTAATCCCTTTTTTTCATATTATGATTAAAAGAGGACAAGTGGGCCCCGTCTGCTCTGAGTTTTAGGGTATGTATAAGATTCATGTTGGCAAAAGTAAAGTAGACGAATATCCAAATGTTTAAAACCCTAGATGATCCTAAGTCCTAACCATTTTACTGGTCATCATCAGGCCCAATCTATAAAAAGAAATTTAGCTCAATAATTAATCTAATTTTTAGACATTGATCAATTCAAACTAGTAGAAAAATTAAAAGGTAACAGTCAAAATCAAATTAAAATATGTTCATTTGTGTCCCATGATAATTAAATTACTGATAGCGGTCAAAATTGAATTAAAAACCTTATGCTATTATATATAATGACAACTTCATTGTTGAGAGTCAAAATTGAAAGGTAGCGGTTAAAATCGGATGAGAACCCTTTCACTATAATATACAACGATTAATGTTATATTATTTTAATTGAAGTGAAATTTAATAATTTGAACTTTATTTTATATTTAGAAAACCATTGAAATCCTGTAAGAGAGGTTTCCAAATTTTAAACTTCGGGGGATCTTTTATAAAGAAAATCATAATTAAATTGGACCATTCTAATCTTCATGATGGGTGGCTACCAACTTTTACAATCATGTTATGATAAAGAAGTGGATGGTTGAGCCGTCGATTTTGCAGTCTTTCTCTCAAAAGTTAAATCATCCAATCTAGGTGGTCCATCTGTTCTCTTGATTCAAAATGTGTGGTCCATCATAGAAAGTGATCACTATATGGTTCCACCAAATTTTTATTTTTTTTTGGTAAGATGGTATTTAGGGAGGTCAATGGAACCCGATTATCCAGTTTGACCTGGTCCCAAAAAAAAAGTCATATCAGTCAATCACTGAATTAAAGAAATATGCAATTAAAGCTCTAATTATTAGTTATTTTTAATAAAAAAAAAATTCATACAATGAGGCCCACATTTTTTGCCATCTGGGCTTTCCATGGAATGTGCAGTCTCATTCCCTATAGCTTGAATTTCTAGTTTGATTGTCAATTTAACCATGTTTTCCACAAGTTTTCAATTCAACAGTGCCTAAATTGAATTTGAATTTGAGGTGTGTATGGATGCATGTTCAGTGACAGAATTGAATTGGCTGTTAGAAGTTAGATTCCATTTAAAGTGGTGCCCATTATATAACAAATTTTGGTTTAACTCGATTTTAAGAGAGAGAACAAATGCCAGCACCAAACATTCACTGTTGGAGTGACTAAAGTAAAAATGATTTGAGTATTTCGCTTGAAGAGTAAAAATGATTGAGTAGATCGTTTGAAGAGCCGGGGAATTCTCCTAAAACCACATTATCATCTATTAGGGTTTCTGATGAAAAGAGCCAGAGTCTTTTGGATTTGGAAAACACCCAGGAAGAGTCACTCATTGTAATTTAGGTGCCTCCGTAGATTTGCAAAATTCGATGTGGGGAGTTGGAAACAAAGGAATCAATGGAAGAGAGGATTTTTTATAGATTTGGAGGATTTGAGAAATCCTCTCTCACTTTTCCTCTCTTCACCTAAATATGGATTTTTCTCGGAATCGAAAAGGCCAAAGAGAGTTCCTCTTCGAAGGCATTACCCGAACATGCTTAAAGCATCTCACGCTTCTCATTGATTCTTTGATCTTAATTGACCACATAATATATATATATATATATATGAGAGATGCTCCTATGAGAGATATCTCTCACCTTACTATGAGAGATAGGGTAGGAGCCCTCACATTTAAGTTGATGGCATTCGATATGGATGTGAGGGCCCCCACCCAATCTCTCATATAATGTGAGAAATATCTCTTATAAAAGCATCTTCATATATATATATGGAAAATGTTCAAGTGCATCTATCCCTCTTAATGTGTGGTGAGGGATACCCTCTTGGGGAAGTTTCAAGTACAAAAAAGCTTTTGTACTTGATGGAAAATTTTCATTTTGTACTTAAAACTTCCCCAAAAGGGATGTCCCTCACTACACATGATGAGGAATAGTTGCTATTGAATATCCTCATATATATATATATATATATATATATATATATAAATGCTTTTGCTTTGAGTTGGGCCCATTGATCTGATTCGGGTCCGAGTACACACAAAATAATAATTAGGTTTAGATTTGGATCTATTATGGACCCAAACCATGCAAATCCTGCGTTTAGCCAAATTAGGGTTTCATAGTGATTTTAGAAGGGAACGGCCTAATGCAGGCTAGAATTCTAAAGTCGTCGGAAGGACAAAGGATTCCTGATTGGGACAAGAAAGACCCACGGAGGCGCACCTTACGAATTGGTGGTCCCACGTGGGTGCGAACTTCGAAGTTTTGGATTCCATTGGACCATTGAGAAGTTTTTTAAGAGTTGAGACCGCGGGCTAATATTTTAATATGCTCCCGTGGGACATGTCAGGTTGTGCACATGCATGCATTCAAAATCATAGCCTTGTGGGAGGGGAATCCTAGCCATTGAAATGGTCCCCATCCTAGGATGGACGGTGGAAAAACAAAGAAAGTCCAAACTCAATTTCAATAGGATGTATTAGATGCTTTGGGCCCTAGCATCAATCTAATTAAAACAACTAATCCATTGTTTTAAAACAATGATGATGTTTTGGCTAAGGTTTTAAAGACAAGTCTCCGACAAGTAAAAATCAGCCACTGTGTTTCTTTTTTTAATGCTTGTTTCAACAGTCAGCCAGCCACTGTTTCAAATGTCGGCCAAAACAGTGTCATTTTGTCACATGAGGCAATATGGGTGAAGAACACTAATCCTAGGTGCATTTCACCTCTGATGAGACCTACTTGCCTCACATTTGATCAACTCTTATCATCCCATGATTTGAAATCTAGCCCAAGCTTAGATTTTATTGGACCTTCACTCGTTGTTGGATTGAATTTTAAAATAATATATGATTAAGATACCATTAAACTTTAAGACTATTAAATCAAGGGCATGCCCTTGCCCCACTTCCAAAAATGTGATGATAGTTAGGATCTAAATTTTAAGTTTCTTGGTCTGTTTTCTTCCTTTCACAATTTCGGATAATTTCCCTTGCAAATGTATGATCTTTGTCAACCATGGTCTTATCTCTTAATCTTTTGTAATAATCTCACTGTCATTTTTTTTTAATAAAAATCAAGCATTCTCCCTTGTCCATACATCATCTGGATCTCATCATCTTCATCAAATTACATGATGAAAGCTTTTGAAAGAATCGTAACAAATCTAATATAGTGGGTCATCAAAAAGAGCGAGTTACAATAATGATAGATTTTCCTAAACATATGTGGTCATTAACAAAGATTACAATTGTATAAAATATCAAGAGATGCTTGTATTTTTATTTTATTTTCTCATTGACAATTGCAGGTTTTCTTCATGAAAGAACCACACAACTCCAAGAGGGTGTTAGAGAAATTAGGTTTGTCTTAGAGATAGGAGAAGGAAGAGATTTTATGAGAGAAATGTAGTCAAATCTGAATTTGAAGTTTCTTCTTTTGTTTCCTTTTTTTATAAATTGAGATCATTTCCCTCAATAAAGATAATTTTATCCCACATAGTGTCGGCTGAAGTTCTTAAATGGAGAACTAAATATCTGATGTCATATTTTTTAACTATTCCTCACAATTGAGGTCTCTAGTTTGAAACTTGTTATCATTGGGTCAACTATGCAATATTTATTTCTGTATTACCAAAAAAAAAAAAAAGCCTATGCTTATTCACATTCACGTCAAGGTCTTTGACAATACGAGTTTGCTCAGTTGGTGAGAAACTCCAAGTGTCATCTAGCTGATGCCACTCTTTCCACTTGCATGGGCTCTCTCCTTCCCGCATGTGTGGGATACCTTGGGTCCCAGCCTAAGTGCCCAGAGCACGGAGCGATAGAGGGTGCGGGAGCGAGAGCGAGAGCGAGAGCGCCAAAACGCTAAATTTTAAAATAATTATATGTCTGGGGAGCACCAATACAATATAATGCTTATGGATTTATAAACAATTAACTAATAGGAATAAATATATCTTTTTTATATCTTCAAGTATCAAAAATGGAGAAAAAAATTTTAACTTTACAATTTAATCACATAAAATAGAAAATAATTAATAAGATAAAAGAAGTTTTTCCATTCAAAAAATAAATATCAAACTTATAGAAAAATAAAATACACCGCATTCCGAAGATGGTCGAATTGCACTCTGAAAATAGTTGAACTGCACTCCAAAGGCAGCTTCGCTCCAAAAATACCGATCCATATTTTCGAAGTGAATCTAGAAAGCTAAGAGGATACACACAAAAAAAAAAATAATAATAATAAATAAATAAATAAATAAAGTACAGGTCTTTAATTTGAACCCTGGGATTAAAAGAGATCGAGTAGCCTAAACACAATTTGGATCCTAGTTTGATTGCTGGGTGCTTGTATATTATTAAAATCTGGAAGCAGGTCCCAGCACAGTATAGATGATCCTCAACCGACACATTTTCATTCCCCTGTCCCAGCCTGCACAGTGCACAGCAGCCCCACAATGAAAAGGACTGTTGGATGGTGGCAGTACACTGATTGATCTTGCAAGTGTTTTCTTTTCTTGGTTATGATATGAAATTGAAATCCAATGGGAAACCGACGGTTGAACATGTAAGTCACAGTCTCCTGACATGGCATTGCACGGCCTAGAAGAAAAAAACATACGTATGTAATTGTCTTCTAGTGTCAACAACCAGGAGAGAAAATTATTGGGTGCTGACATCATCACAGGAAATCATAATACATGTGAGCAATATCCATTGTGTCTGGAGGTGGAGATGAGTTAGGTCAGGTTGGATTGAGTCACGGTGACCCCTGAGGGGTGGAGCCCTGGAGGCCCAAGCTGAACCCAGAGCAGTTTGTTAATCAGGTGGGAAATGCCAACATGAATCAGACCCAGAAGCCAGAATGATGAATCCAAACCCTGAATATTAACAGGTTGAATTGGCAGGTCAAGCACAATGGGCCCAGCTGGATTAGCTTTCAGTCAGTGTTAAGTGTGTCAAATAGCATGGGTCAACCCAACCCCGACCCGACATATTTTTTTATTGAAGTCGGAAAGGTTAATCCAACCCCAATCTGGACATAAACAAGATCAAGCCCAAAGCATTAATTACTGCTCTAGCTTGATTGGGTGGACTGGATTTTGCAATTTTTTCTTCTGCAGTACCTCGACTTGATATGAGCGTAAAAGAGGTTCAAGAATCCATTTTCCTTTTTCACGGGCGGTTTAGCAGCTGGTTCACTTCGGGAGGACGAGGTCCACACGGAGGAGAAACTATGCGTTTCTGGCATCTCCGTGTTCCAAAGGTCCCAATGGTTTGGACTTGAGTAGGCTGAAAACAGACATACAACCTTGGCAAGAGCAGTCGGGTCAGAAAATGTTATGCCCATTTGTGCTGAATCTGTCAGGATGGGCTGGACGATCGGGTCAAAGGTTTAATGATCTTCCAACCTGAAGATTCACCCCAAGGCCTGGGGCCAGCTTGCCCAGCCAATTTGCAATCCTGCTTTCAGCCCTCTGGGCTAGGTTAAGGCCTGCCCAATCCATGTGTTAGTTTTGTTGGTGCCTTCAATAGCAGTAGACACTAGAACAACTTTGATTCCTAAATATCAAAACCAAAGAATCCTAGCTCAGCCCAGATCTGCAACCAATAACTGTAACCTGTGAACAACTGCATGGTCTCCTCAGATTTGATATAAGAGAGTCCCAGTGCAGTTAAATGTTGAGCAATTGCTGGAAATGAAGCTCTAGCATTCATGGGCAACAGCAACCCACGTCTAAGAAGTAGTAACTCAACTGAGTCAACTCAAGTTTTCGCGCTATAGTCAGACGTATGCTTTCCCTACTGTTTACAGATGAAGGTTTACAAGATCCTGCTCTGCATCAACTGTACAAGGTGCTGCCCAATGTTCTTCATATGTCATAATGATAAATGAAGGGAACTTAGTTTAGTGACCCAGTACAATCTGGGCTCCAGCACAAATGGCAAGTCCCCCAGATTCTCAAAGATTGAAAGATCTTAGCCTTCCAATCTGGCCTCCTTCTAGACTACTGCTGTATTGTATTCACAACAATATACCGTAGGCTGCTAACTGAAGAATTTGCTTCTTCCAATCTAGAAGACTTTTGGGACATCATTCACATGCACCATCAGATCAACATGCTGGATCACCAAAGAATAAGTAATGCCATATTGACAGAACAGGAGAGGTAGCAAAATATACATTTGGTACTTCCATACCAGACCTTGTTAGTTCCTCTTTGCAATAAAATCTTTTGTTGAGTCATGTTAGTCAAAACATCAATTTAGATTATTCCAATAATTATAATGAGTCATGTTCACGTAGAATGTTACTGTTAACGGGAGTCAAGAAAAAGAAAAATAAGCCAGCTTCACAAAGCTGGATTTTGGATGTTGATCTTACAGCTTAATACTGAATATTAATTTTAGCAAAGTAGACCAGCCATACAGCATCTGATTTTGAATGCTGATTTTACAATTTGATATTGTGCGTCAATTTTAGTAAAGTAAACCAGCGCCGCAATGCCTGGGTGTTGGATGCTTGATCTTAAAACTTAATATTGGACATTAATTTTCCAAAAAGCATTTTCATATCATAATTACAACCATTGTCGTGGATCCAGGCTTCCCTAGAAGGCATAATTTGGATAATTACTTCTCCAACAAGGATGACCGAATGAGCATAAGTTTACCACCATTCAGGAATTGGGCCGCCCATTCGGTGAGCACACATTGATAGAATGGTTTTTCCTCTTGGCAAGAAGCTTCCCTTGAATCAAACCCTCAATGGCCATTGCCTCCCTTATGTTCTCGTGAATCAGATTGCACAGCTCATCAAGTGCAAGCATCGGAAATGGCTCCTCAATGAGAACACCCACCTGCACAAATCCTTGAGCACGTTAGCATGTATGAGCATATATGAGAGAGAGAGAGAGAGAGATGAATCTGGTGGCATTTATACGTTCTGTCAACAGAACTATGCATTATACTTAAATTACAGAGGCAAGATTTTACTATTTTGCGCTTGTATCCACAAATTATGCACATAGTCCATTGAATGCCAACTTAAGGATAACTAAATAACACAACAAGACAATTCTAATCACTTAACTGGAGGGCTTTTTCTGATGATTAAATAAAAAAAGAATTAACCTGGATGACCTGATAAAAATTTTGGTTGAACGGTTAAGACCGTTAGCCAATACATGTGCACGCACATGCTAAGCCCGCCCAAACAAGCCCGTCTCTGAATACTCGTGCATGTTGAAGAATTTTTTCACAAAGCCTGCATGTGTCTCGCATGTGTCTCACCATCCCAGTTTGCTTAGTTACAGGGAAGGGATCTAATAAAAGGAAACTCTCCTAAAACACAAGAAGCAAAAGAAAGGACAACCCATTGTTCCTATTCAAATCCTCCAAAACCAACATGGTTCAGATCCATCACATATGACCACATGTCAAAATACCAGTCAGTGAGAACTCATGTGCAAAAAGTAAAATTAAAAAAATGAACTAAGAACATTGCAGTTTCTCATCATTATCACTCTAAAAGCATGTTCCATGTTAAAAGATACAGATTTTCAGTTTTATAATTTCCAAAGCGAGGCATGTATGCAATGTAGATGGATTCATCAAAAGAAGAGAAAATATTCCATGTAGTCTATCAAAAAAATCCATGTACCAAAGTACATGGGGCTCTTTGTAATATTTTTGTGACTTAGGAAAAGAGGTATATAAATCGCTGAAAAGGACAGGTTTGTAAGTTCTGAATGAGCATTGAAATAACTTAATTCTTGAAATGAAGAAAACGTCACAGTTGTTTTTTGACGACTCAAAGGTCCATGTACCAGATTACATGGGTCCCTTTGTAATATGTGTCAATCAGGGAAAAATAGCATTGCTTAAAAGGATAATAGGGTTCTAAGTTCTGAATGAGCATCACCGTCAGCTCATTTTTCAAATGAAGAAAACATTGATGTTGTTTTGTGAAAATTGAAGTGCTTTTAGCACCAACTGGGGACAATGAACACCTTCCAGTTTTGATACAGGCTCTTGTAAAGAGACATATGAGCAAATACATACTAAAAAGTTTTTCATAATGTTGATAAAGGGAACCAACTGAACACATGGCATTTATTGCCAAGACATTTGCAATGGGAGTGATGGTCTCTGTCAATTCATGAAAACAAATCTCTCATTTTTAATCCAGTGTCCAAATTTTAGAATAAAAGATACAACAAAAACCAAGCATAATCAAATCAATACAAATCAGCAAGTGCAACTACTAAAGTATGTTGGAACTGCGAGAAAAGGAAAAGAAGTTAACATCAAGAGAAGGATAAAAATGTAAGGAGAAACTAACAAACATAAAAGTGTATATTGCCTATTGAAATTGATTCAACAGTTAAGTACAACATGCACTCACTTCTTCGATGCAGAACAAAGAAGCTGCACTGATAAATGTCGCAGGAACAACAATCCAGTTGCAGTCATCCCAGAGTATAATGGGAAGTGTAAGATGCCATAGGACTAGAAATCTTGAGGTCAAGCGAGTGTATGAAAGAGGGATTGGAATACCCATGAGCTGTTCGCAGACACCAATACCATCATGGAAACAAGAGATCTTTGACTCCTGCAATGTTAATAAGCAAGTGATCACAAAATTGTTGGCCTGATGAAAAGGTAACTTGTCCTTGCCTTTTTCTTCTAAATTTATATACACAGCAGAGAACTCGTGAAGTTTCCTAGAAACTCATGACCTTGAAAATTCTGGAAGTTAGTTTTATCTCTGCAACTTAGCCTTTCAATCTTTTACTACAAAACAGGTTGGGAGATGATCGCCTAAGTAAGGTCAAAAGAAGATATTTTTGAAAGAGGAGGCCTGCATTTTGTTCTTGGGGGAAAAAAAAACACAACAACAACATCATCAATCAGATAAAAAATGTGTTGCTACTTGCTAGCGTTGGCAGATCAGATGGTGAGCCTGACTGGACTTGACTGGGTGACATGGCATATTTATGACACCCACTTATCCCACAAATTAAAATGAGCGGCAGATGGCTTTCAGCAAGCCGTCTGCCAAAAACTCATCTTCATCGAACATTGATAGCTGGCAGATCAAAAGCAATGGCCCACACTACCTCATATTTTGTGGGGTCAGCGGCCAGCCTACATATGACCACCCAATATGCCACCTGGCCTGACTGGATCAAGTGCAGCTAATAGTATTCCTTTCTATCATTTAGAAAAAAAGAGGAAGGGTAATTACCAGGACATTTCGCTTTGATTCATCCATATGTAGAAGTCTAAGGCTTTGAGAAATGAATGCAATGATGCAACGGGGGCGATGTTTCGAGCTCAAAACAATTTCCAGATCATCTTCTTCAAGCAATGTTCTCAGATCACCGCTGAAATCCGAACCATAAATGACATGGCACTGCAATGACCATCATATTTAGTCTATATTCACAACCGATTTAACCATATTATCAATGCAGTGATAGAATTTCACATTATATTGAAGATGTGTCTTGGAAAAGAAAGCTTTCTTTTTCTATACTAGGGGTTTCATGGGCCTGCCCTTATAATTTCTCAAAGGTTAGTATACTCCTTACCCAATGAACGATGGGTATTTATAACTGCATATACCATAGTTATACAGCCATAATAGGTGGATACTTAGGCAATATATCCTTACTGTTTCATATCCAATACTCCATTTTTTCTTTGTAAAATCAGTGTCCCTGCCATATCCTTGCCACTTTTGGGCATCATAATTGTAAACAGATTACAGTACAAACTAAAACTGGATTGAAAATAAAATGCAGTTCAAAGTATTTAGCATGTATCTGTCCTATCTATTCAAATGTTGGCACTTTAGATGTCCAAAATGCTTGAAAAATATCCAATCAGTAACCCCAACAAACTAATCTTTGGCGTTAGTTGCAATTTGAATGGACCTTCATCATGAACCAATGACCCACTATTCAATTTGAGTGCATTGCAAGAAATTTACTCAAAATGCCTGATTCCACTGAGAACCCACAAATGCTACCAACTATGATACAAATCAAACACAAAACAGAATCAATCGAACCGACCTTAAGGGCGACCGGAAAAGCCATGATATACTGCAAGAGCGCCTTCTTCAACCCAGCATCATCCTCACTCTCCACCCCAGCCATCACCCCTCTCGCAAACTCATTCGTCCCAGCAATCAACGCAGTCCACGCCTTCCTCCCTTCCTCATACCTCGAGTAGGACGCCTCCGTCCTGAACACCAGCAGCAGCGCCAGCGCAGGCGCCGTAAGCTGGTAAGGCAGCGACGACGCATGCAGGACGGGGAACACCTCAGGCAGCCAGTGCAATGCCACCACCGTATTATAGCTGGCAATGGCAACCGCCACAGAGGTGAATACGATGACGGGCGGGATGAGGGAGAGGATTACGCGGGAGGAGAGGCTGGAGAGGAGGTGGCGGACGTGGCGGCTGGAGCTGCGGTGCTCGAGCCACTTCTCGTGGTTGTAGAGGGAGCGGCGCTTGCGCATGCCCCGCTCCTTGATGGCATCTGCCCAGTCAGGGATGGCGTGGAGGAGGGAGTGTAGGGTTAGGGTTAGGGATTGGGATTGGGATTGAGATTGAGATTGGGATTGGGATTGGGATTGGGGTTGATTGGAAGAAGGAGAATTTGGGGAAGAATGAGAGGAGCATAGGATTTGGAGGGAAAGGGGTTGTTTGTTGGTGGAAGAGAAGGGTAGTTTGGGGAGGGTTTTGGGGGAAAATTGGGAAGAGGAAGGAGAGGAGGGTAGTTGAGGGAGAAGGGTTTTTGAAGGGTTTTGCATTTGTGGAGATTATTAGGGTTAGGGGTTTGGAAAGAGGAGAAAGAAGAGAGTGAGAGTGCAGAAAACATGCTTGTGTGAGGGGTTTGGAGAGTGAGAAAGGAGGAGGAGGGAGAGGGGTTAGTTTGGAGCGGTTGGTTTGTGACTGAGGATTTTACACATGTTTGGAAGTGGTTGGATAAAATTGAGGGTGGGAGTTGGTGGAAGTTACAGGAATTTTGGGATAAACAGTTGGTGTTAGTCTTACACAGTGAACAACTTTCCAGCCCTTATTGTCTGGGGCCTTCACTTAGAGAAATGAAGAATTGAAGAAGACAATCAACAAGAAAGCAGGGCCCACATGTTGAAAATCCAAGTCGTTCAAAATAAAATTCCTCTAAATTTTGTCCTAATAGAAATTGGTTCCACGACAAGATTGATTCTTTATGGGGCCTTCACTTAGAGAAATGAAGAATTGAAGAAGGCAGGCAACGACAAAGTAGGGCCCACATGTTGAAAATCCAAGTCGTTCAAAATAAAAATTCCTTTAAATTTTGGGATAAACAGTCTGGTGTTAGTCTTACACAGTAAATAACTTTCCAGTCCTTACTGTCTGGGGTCTTCACTTAGAGAAATGAAGAATTAAAGAAGGCGAGCAACGACAAAGCAAGGCCCACATGTTGAAAATCCAAGTCGTTCAAAATAAAATTCCTTTAAATTTTGTCCTAATAGAAATTCCACTACAAGATTGATTATTTGATAAAGACTTGATTAACACTCTATTTATCCATTATCATTCATCAACATGCTTTTTGTCAAATGACAATCTTACGGTGGAGCCAAATCTTATGGTTGGACCAACTCCTATTGGGATAAAATTTGAACATATATCGAAATCTTGGAAGCAATTTATTTCAAGCAGCTTGGATTTCTAATCAGTGGGTCCCAATGTATAATTTAACCAGACCTGCAACAAGACTCGAATGTTTTTCACTAATTCAGAGTTTGGGTTGATGGCGTTATTTTTGGGTTAGGTTGGGATTGAGATTTCTGACATGATTATTGAAGGGGAAGTGATTAGGTTGACTCGCTAGCCCAACTCAAGCTCATCCATCCCAAGTACTAGCTTTATAACTCCTCAATTCAACTCATTAACTAAGGCTCAAGTTTACCCTTTCAAGTTGGATTTAGATCAACTCCGAGGGGTAACTCAATTGGCCTAGGACCACAGACCGGGTGTTCGAAACTGCACCACCATACTTAAGCCACATGAGGGAATTTTACCCGGCTTTCTCTCCTGGACCTATAAAAATTATTCTGACCCAAAGGGCTGGGAACGCTACGTTATCAAAAAAAAAAAAAGGTTGGATTTAGATTGAGATGTTCCCTGATTCATAAGTCGTGTATGCTACCCACATTGACTTGCTCACTGCCCCCTTGGGTTCAGATACTTTCAGGCACCCATCTATATTTGTGCAGGAAAAAAGAACCTAGTCCCATTAATCTAGGGTTTCCCCTTTTTACTGAATGTGGTACAGTACTAGTAATTAATAAAAGTAACAAAATAAGTATCACTAAGCATTTGACTTTACACATTAAAAATCTGGTTCTTGGACAACAATTTGTCCATTCATTTCATTTCATGGGTTCCATTTGAATGATGTGCATGGTTTGATCAGCATCTTATTCCCTATAAGCTCCACCAATCCTGCTTTAAAAGTCAGATAAAAATGAGAACTACATCACATATAATATCACAGTAGATTTTCTTGTATTTTTACTTACCTGTAAGAGCCCGAAAGAGCCTATAGAATCTAGTTTTCTAGCCCAATTTTAAACTAGGTTGGGGCTAACTTATGTATGCATGGAGGTTTGGTCTGGCCTTATGTCTTTAAATGGGCTAGGCCTGCACCTAAGTTTCAGGGAACTAGGGTTGGGCCAGGACTAAATATTAGGTCCACTAACTAAACGGGACAGACACATGTAAGCTTGGCCCATCCTGACCCAGTCATTAGCACAGCTATCAATGGGCTGGTTTCAGGCAGGACCCACCTGTGTCCATGCCCGACTCTGTTCTACAAATTACAATGGAGGGGCTGATTAAGGTCCCACAACACACCCAAGAGCTCAAGACCATTCAGGAAATTGGTCAGTATGAGCCTGCCAAGCCCATTTTTTTTAACTCAATACCGAAAGGACTCGATCAAACAGTTACAGAGGGGGTGCATCAAAAGATCAATTTTACATGTTAGACCCATTCACAGTGATATTGTATTTGATCAATGCTACTAGCCCTCAACAAGAATAAATCATGCAACTGCAAGAATCGAAGAAGCTCACAGCGAACAGGAGGTGTGCCTGAACTACCCCACAAAACTTATTTCACTGTTTAGCAGGTAAACATTTTACACATGAAAAAAAAAAAAATGAAATAAATATGGCATACAAAACCGCTAGAAGGCGATAAAGCCCAAAAGCTTATGGGAAATTTGACCCACCTGCGGCAGCACTTCCCCAAGAAGATCCCACGAACCAGGAATGCAATCGGCTATAACCATGAAATTTGACCGATCCAAACCATGCCTCTACTTACTGTGTGTTTGAGATGACGTTTCCACATCTCCTACCAAAATTTCAACAACCCAGTTTTCTCTGCCGGTAGATAATAGGTGTACAATGCCGCTTGGATTCATCAATTAGATCCATCGTTAAATGCTTCATAGCATATCATCCAACAAAGACATCACAGGAATTCCCTTACTGGAAAAGCTTGAACACTGAACCCTCAGCTCTTCACCAACCTTGAAGTCCCTCTTGCCATTTCCCTGCACAGAAAAATATAGAAGCAAAGAAAACAGTTAGCAAGACATGATATTTTATGATTTTATCCATATAACTTACACAAGGAAGCAATTGCCTCAAAATCATGCATGTTCTTCAAACTCATGCCCCACAATAGATATCAGAAGAAAAAAAATATATATCCCAATTTCTAACAACTACTAAATTTTTGTTGTTGATTGATTTGGAAATGAATAGACCAAACTTCCAACGGTCTGTTCGGGGTCAGAAACTAATTGCTTGGAAGGAGTAGAAACCCAAGAAGTCCAGTCCAGATTTTTGCAAGATTACAAACTTCCAATTCCACGAGATTTCCAAATGACAGAAAATACAGCTGTTATAATTATTTCACATTATGCGCCTCTCTCAATGGTCTGAATGGTCACTTATGCTTGCGCTTGCATAAGCGCCCCTCCAGCAGCCACCAATAATGACACCAATGATCCACCTGTGTCACAGACACGCAAATCAGATTTTTCCCCATGCACTATCGACTCCGCCTTCCCCTAGCCCTAGACCAAGAATCACACCACTAGGCACGCGCACACAGTGGAATGACAGCTTCCTTATTGCTTCCTTGAATTCACTTCGTTACAAATGAATGGAGAGTGGTCTGAATAGTCGCTTGCGCTTGCTGTAAGCGCCCTTCCAACAGTCATCAAAGACACCAATGATCCACCTGTGTCACAGGCGCGCAAATCAGATTTTTCCCCATCCACTATCGACTCCACCTTCCCCTATCCCTAGACCAAAAATCACACCACTAGGCACGCGCACACAGTGGAATGACAGCTTCCTTATTGCTACCTTGAATTCACTCGGTTACAAATGAATGGAGAGACCCCTATTTATTCTTCCACCAAGTACAATGAATGGCTAGGATTATGCCACTGACACTCATCCAACAGATGAAGAACCTTCTAGACCCTTCTCTAGAACATTCTACACAACTCCATCCTAATCCCACATCTATCCCTAAATTCTAGAACACTCAACATAACTCTAAACCCAATAGTTACAAGAAATCTACAGATAATTCTATACTACTCAAGACTATCCTAGAGTCTTCCAGAATCTCGTTTGGCCTTAGGAACCTTCAAGATCTTTATCGACCATCAAGATACGTCCGTCCATCCAATCATGTGTGTGTCCCACCACTTGGATGATCATGGTAGTCTAGGAAGCCACGGCGCGCAACAACCATCTCACTAATCACTTGATTGGCCTACTTTTTCTCATATTTTCCCATCTTCTGTATCAGCTCGAATTCACTCGATTGAAAACACTCCAGGGATGGCAGGATTCTAACAGCAGGAAACATTAGTTTACTTGGGCTGACACTGGATGGTAGTGGCACAATAGGCAAGAGGTGGTGATGCAAAACATGGGTTGGTAGGGTGTTGCTGATCTGTCAGTAGCAAGGAACGAGAGGACTGATGTTTCTTGCAAAAAATGGATGCTGAGAAAGCAGCTGGCTGGATATGCCTGTCAGCAGCAATAAGAGCTTTTTGTAACAGAAAGGTGAGGAAGAGCTGGGCTTGGAAACCCACTTGCAGTGAAAAAGAAGAGGGTTCGAGTTTGTATGTAACAGGACAGCAAGGAAGAAGTTCAGGTTTTTTTTACCGTGATAGGCTGTCCAGATAGAAGAAGATTGAGGTGTTCATAAAAATAAAACAATATTTATACGCAATCGGTAATCTGAGGGATGTTTCACACCAAAAACCGTGCAGGAGAGCCTGTGGGTCCCAGGGCCCACCACCCACCTAGATGCATGCCAGTCGGCAAGGGGTTGAAAGGTTGCATCGAGGATTAGAGATGGGCAAAAAGAAAATCCAATTCTTATTAAGATGAAATTTTCGTCATATAATATATATATATATAAAAGAGAGACAAAGAGAGGACTTATGTGTGTGTATTAATTCAAAATTAAGACATTGAATATTATAGAAACTTTAGATAAAACCTAATGAAAAACTCAATATAGTTGTTATCACTTATCAGAATATTGAAAAGACACCCAAAAAAGCCTCCTAGATAGAAATGCCAAATAGAACCAAACAAGGAACTTTTGGAATTTGTGCATCTTGCAAATAGAGATACCACCCAGCAGTATTTCAGAAATTAAATCCATGCTCCAGAATTATTATTTTTATTTAATTATTATTAATTATTTTTAATGATCATGTTCCAGGATTTTTGGCTCACCAAACTCTAGTTCAAGCAAATTCTACTACCAAATGGATCCTGAACTCACACAGTGATAGGACAGTTGTTTTCAGATTGGCCTACAATTGCATGTGGATTGTTCAATAAAAGCTCAGTGTATGGTGCACTTGGGCGGCTTATTCAGGGAGTCCACACATAAAGCAAGGTAGATTCCTCATGCCCAAATCAATATCTGCTGCATTTCAGCAGGTAGAGGTATTTGTTAGGTTTAAGAACCATTCCCAAATGATATTGTACCTTTAATAATTTCACCCTAAAAAAGATCCCCTTCATCAATTAGAAATCTTCACCAAGAATGTCTATTTTAATTATTTCACTAGAAGAGTATGCAGGTCTTCATTTCAGCTTCCACCTGAAATGCCACAGATATGATTTTGGGCAGAAAAGGTCTAGGGAAATCCAAAGATCCTTTCAAGATAAATTCGGAAATCATTTTTGAAGTTTTACAATCATGTCAACCCCCAATCCAAAAAATTCATGCGTACAACATACCTCAAATCGATACATCCCACGAATTCCACCACCCAGCTCAAGGACTAGCCCATGAGCACGTATTTGGTAAACTTTCACTGTAAGTCTGTCACCCAGCCTCAGCGACTTTGCACTTGCGCCACCAGCATGAGAACCCTTCAGTGTATAGTTTGCATTTTTGGCAACTGATGAATGTGATGTAGCACTGTGTCCATTCTCGTCTTCAGAATTATCCTCTACTTCTTTCTTGTTTGAATTTTGTTTAAGAGGCACTGGATTTGTCAACTTTTTCCGTGATGAAAGGCTACTCTTTGAGATTGTAGAAGACTTCACAGTCTTATCAGTTTTCTTAGAGAAACACTGATCGGAAAGACTTTCCTGTGCGTCACATTCTGCAGCACTACGAATTAGTATTGATGGCAGCGAATGCATGGCAGTGTCTGCTTGATCTTCATCTTTGCCAATGGACGACTCCCCAAAAATAGAGCTTGGCATCTCTTGGCAGTTGGAGACGTTCTCCACAGATGTCCAAACATTATGTGTAGGTTTAGTAGGTGTGACTGAGTCTTTGACATCTGCATTCCTCCTATCAGATCCAGGTAGTGATGACGCAGCCTTCAGAGACAGTTTAATATTACCCCTAACATCCTGCCCAATGCACATCAAAGAAAGCTCCTGTCCTATAGATACTAAATCGGAGACTCTTGACACCTAGACACAGAAAATATAGATAAGATTCATGATGAACATATCAGCATGTAATGTGAAATATCATAGGGAATTGCTGCAACTTAATAAATAAATGAATTTGAAGTCACGCACATGCCCACCCACACTTCGAAATGGCCTAAATTAAGTGAACATGCAAGGCTGACTCAATGAGGTAGACCTTAACACCCATCTCATACATGCATTGAATGAGAAAGGGACAATTCTTTTCTGTAGTCATTGGATATAGCTGCCAACTTCCATGAGAAATTAATCAATGTCATACAAAAGGCCCATCCCGTATGTACAAAACTACAAATACCATGTACCATTTAAAATAACTATGGCAAGTTCAGTGCACATAAAGGGCCCTCTGGTGAGTGAATTAGCCTAATTTTCAGATGTGTGATCTATTCTTGAGCAGCATATAATGCATGTGGTGAACGTGACATGGCAAATTTCCACTCTATAACTGAATAGAATAGGGAATAATGTCAGCAAACATCAGGAGATATTGGTCAATGTTACACTAGTGGTAAGTTTACTTGCCGGCTCATGTGACAGCTCAGAAATATGCAGAAGGCCTTGTTGGCCTCCATTGAATTCCACAAATGCACCATACTCCTTGACTGAGGCCACAATACCTTTATAAATCCCCCCAATTTCAATCTCACGTCCAATGATAAAATCAACCTGTGGAATAAATACAAAAGCAAATCTTGTTATGAATCATCACAATATGACACATGAGCTGTCATGCAACTTAAGAGAATACAAATGATCACAATATATTTAAGCAAACAACTGTCCTTCAGAAGATCGTGCATTTTTTTCTATGAAAAACCTAAGCATCAGGTGAAATCATAAGAACGAGCTTATTTCTATCCGGTCAGATATATGAAATAGTTCAAGGGTTTAGAATATTACCTTTTCTTGTGCCTTTTCCATTACTGCTTGATTCTTGGCAACTATAGTAAGCGTTCCATCACTAATAGAAATGCGTGCACCTAATATATAAAATAATAATAATGAAACAGTCTAAAAATACCATAATATGCCGTAAAATCCAAGTGTCTACATTGCTGTACTGATTCTAAAAATTAAAAGCAGTATAGCTCGGGAACCTTCAGTGACTTGGAAACTTTGCTTGCCAAAATGAAAGTGGTAATATCATCAATCATTCTATTTTAAATTAATATGATAACAAAATTAGAGACCAGGCAAGAAAACACCAATTATAAACATAAGAATGGCCACTGAGGTACTACAGGGGAAAAGATCATTGAGGATAAAGATGAAAATACATAATCTAAATCTTTAACCAAAAGAACAACCCTGCCGTTAAATAACCAGAGAGCTGCCCACACAATCTAGCTGCTTCGGTTAGGCATATACTCCTCCAAATAGGAGATTTGGGGACTGAGCTCTGCTCCCCTTTGGTGAACTGTCACCCTAAATATGGTTTTCCAGCCAGTGTGGTGGCCTATACAGTAATAAATAAATAAATAAATAATCACAGAGCAGCTATGTTTGAAAGCTCCAACAGAAGACCTGATAAATTTGGATTACCACCTGACATTAATAACCGATCATCTTTACAACAGTTTTGCATTTATCACTTTCCGTCACTACTACTACCATCTTCATTTGCCCTTTCAGTGTATGATAGTATAGACAAGGAGATGAGTGGCTGAAATAATGCTTAGTCAGCTTCATCGCACCTCTTCTTTTTTCTAAAGAACATAAAAATTTGACGGGCTTGATTTCCTTACTGCGAAATTATGCCATCAAAAAATTTAAATTGCTGGAACAATTATTTGACATGGAACATATTATAAATGCAACTAAGTCAGACCAGCTGACCATAAGTTTGGCTCAATCCAAACCAAGCAGGTTCCCAGACCTCTGACTTTTCAGAAAAGAAACGCAAGGAGGCCAGAAGATGAGCCTTGCCTAAAAAGCCAACAAAACAACCAAGCCTGAATTGTGACTTGAATGAAAGACTTGTGAATGTTTCAGGCTGCACTTTGGCCAGATCTACATTCACCATACTAGAAAACAGAGTGCCCAGGCCATGGTTCAAAAATAAGGGTGTTAAATAACAGTTTCATCACATTATGTTCCAGTTTCAGTGGTCACAGTTTCGTTATGTAAATATCAACATGAAACATAAAATGTACATAAAGTAAAAGGAAACTATGTTACAAGTAACAGTAATCTAACTTTTATGTTTATTTACATCTAAAACACTCCAAAAGATCCTTAAAATTTTTTATTCTCGAAAGTTTCATTTTCTATAATTATTAATAAAATATTCTTTGAAATATAAAAGTGACTAAAATGAAGCAGTAAAATGGTTCCAAGTGTTGTATCAGCTGTTACATATGGGTTTTGGCCCTGGCCATTACAGGGTCCCAAACCATCTTTTCTAACCATGCCAGAGAAGCAATTGTTAGCAAGATTATATGTATAACACAAGATCTACAAGGAAAGGTATCATTCTTCAGAAAACACGTGATATAAGAAATGATGCAAGGACACTAACAAGCATAGCATTGACACATACTTGTAACATCTTGAGTACCTGGGCTGGGCCCAGGATTAGTTTGGCCCAGGAAGGACCCTTAGTTGTTAATTGGTTTTGAATTAGAAGTGTTATTGAAAAGTGTCTCACGTTTGGAATTGGAGTTGTATAACAACTTTAGCAATGGATATAAGAGAAGGATTAGAATTAGGAAGTATAAGAGGCTAGGACTTTAATTCCTCTTGGTGTATATATAGGTAACCATCGTTCATCTCTCCTAGGGAATTATCTTCTAACTTTTGAGAGAAACAATCTGAGAGGTGGTTGTTGCTGGAACCTAGGGGAAGAAGAGGAAGAAGGTCACTGATTGATGTCATATTCGCACCCACACATAGCAAAAGCAACTATCACATACCTGAGGTGAGTGGATGTTCCTAAATACCTTGGATAATTAATCGTAGATGACTGATGATTTGGCATGTATCAAGTGTTTCAATGCTTCTGCTTTTAGAAATTATCCCTGTAATGGATTTGGCATAGTAACTATCTGAGTCATGGTGAATATGTAAGCTTCTGTGTATCATAGGTAGTTGATTATTAAGTAACGTTTTCTTTGAATCTCAATGTGTTATGGACATCAGAATTAGATTTCTATGAAAACAGAACCTGGACGTCAACAGGGGAAGGAAGAAGCTAGACTTGTGGGACCACATGGTCCACTGGATGATGAATCTAGTCCAGGGAACCTATAAGGGAGTCGTGGGCGACCTTAGTGTAGTTGGACATCTAGGATTTTTATCAGTGGGACCCACTGATCAATGGATTCAATTACATCAAGGCGTGATTTAGTACAGAAAACAGTAAACTATCAGTTTTGACTTGTGGGCCCCAGAATATGATCTGATGATGGATCAGATCCAATGGGTGGAGGATTTACCCCTGGGCGATCATGACCTAGAAGTCTGATCTTGGTTTATTTAAGTGGGACCCACTGGATTCTATAAGAAGAGGGTTGCAGGCGTGAAAATTGACGGAAACAGAGCCACTATCGGCATCTATGGTGGGACCCACTACTTTAATCAATCAGAGATTGGGATCCCACGTTTTGAAGAGGGCCCAGAGACGGTCTGAATGGTGGTGGTCTCATGTGACCAGGGCTCCATCTGACCAGTTACCCAGAGACTTCAATTTTGTTGACAATAAAGGTTACTGTTTGTGTTTTTTTGAGTTTAACTGCCCAATAAAGATGTCCGATGGTCAATCCAATCCATTAAGAGTGAAGACTACCCTTGGACAATCTTAGACATTATGTCTGATCTTGGTCTGGTCCAATGGGACCCATTGGATTTCACTGTAGAAGTGCTCAGGCGTGAATCACTTGTTACAGTAGTGCCTCTGTGTATGGAATTTGTGAATAAGGATTAGCCCTGAACTTGTATATAATTACCAAACAACCCTTTACTAAATTAAATAAGATTTTCATGTAATTATAATGAATTGTATGGGCTATCTTGGAATGATTGATATGATTCTATCACCTTGATTAATATTCTATGAAGGCAGGCCACCCTTACATCATCTTGTTATGATCAGAGGTGGGGCACCAATATAATGGGGACTGATATGGAGCTGGTCACACAATATTGTTGTGTAAATTATTAATAATGATGAATTATGGTTGTTATGTGATATTATGTGCAGGGTCCCAGACGTAAGTGGGATGTTGGACTTTGTGTCCGGGCCGTTTTAGTGGCTGGTCCTTAGTGGACGTAAGTGGCCATTATGATGGCTGGTCCTTAGTGGACGTGTCTGATGAGACAGGGTCATGGTGACCGGTATACATGTATACGATGGGCCTTTGAGGCGTGGTATTGTGTATGGGCATGGATTTGCATATGGTTGTATTATTAATGATATTTGATTATTGATTTAGAATTTGTTGATTCTGTGATGTTATGTATGACTTGTGTAATTAGGAAAATTCATTCACCAGTAATACTGATGTTGTGTTACCCCCTTCAGGTAATCAGATTGCGGGTGGGCCAGAGCAGATTGACGATCAGCACGTAGCTTTCGGCATGCGTGGCTGAAAAGAGAGAACGAGAAAATTTTGAATAGATGATGGAATCATTAGAACTTGTTTAGGAAACTTTATTTGGTATTTAAGCATGATATGAAATGAGTTTGGATTCTCAGAAACTTAATTATATTTATAATTGAAAATTATTTTAGAGAGTTAAAAGCCTAATACCTTGTGAATATTATTTGATGTATGCATTGCTATATAATCACGATTCGGATATCCGACAGGGCCCCGGAATTCGGGTCGTGACAATACTTGGTCATTTTCAGACGCTTGAATAGCATGCACTGGATGGTAGTAAAATGATATGCTTATCGCAGTATAGAACCTAGAAGTACTAGCTATTTCATCAGAGCATAGCAAGCAGATTATCTCTACCAAGAATAGTTTAATCCAAGAGAGGGTCCTAGGATTACGCATTAGGATGTGCAACTGTACATACAAAAACAGACGCAGTGATGATTCTATTACCAAAAAGCAGGAGTATGCCAAGGTTTTAAAACAAACCTGTTTCTAGTTCAAATTTTTTTCTTTTGCACACCCTGAGGTCCAATTAACCGCCGAAGGGATTCATTACTGAATTTCAATGTGGCTGCAACAGTTCACAAACATTCAAGCCCACAACTCCATAAGAACAGATACCAAATTCCTAACTCAAATGACCTAAAGTATGTCAGGAGGAAGAAAGTAAAGTTCTCACCCACTCTTGGGGAATTTCTATTATCTTGGGTACGTGGAGCATTAATTTCTCGTTCCATGTGATCAAGTATTTGAAGGCGCCCTTTCAAAGCAGGCTCCAAACATTCACAAATAATATCTAGTGGAATTCCAGCAGGTTTGATATCCAGCTGAATCGCAGTGACCCCTTTCCTTGTGCCGGCAATTTTAAAATCCATGTCCCCCAAATGATCTTCCAGACCCTACAATTCAGTGAGCATTGAGTCATAACATGTCCCAGGAAAAAGTAAAGTTCAAAAAAAAAATGTAAAAGCAGGTATACAGAAAAGTTGAAAATGCAGCCTAGAAAGTTGAAATGCGTAGGAATGTCATACTGTGAATTTATGAATTTTTAACCAATTAAAATGGGACACAAGGATTCAGTGACTATGGGCCACAAGGATCTTCGGGTGAAGTTTAGATAGGATACACTATACACGCTCGCAGGGTTCAAGGATTATCAGCCAGCCAAAATTGATTACATGACAAGATGTGGACTACCTATTTTTTTGTTAAATATCGGTGTGTGTCTGTGACCATAAATCATGGATTGGGTAGATCATGTGAATAGTGCTATTCAGATATGTGTGCAGATATTGACTGTTCCCAGTTATGCAAGTATATAGGTTTCTTATTGAGCAAGTAGGGGCACCATTACTTCGGATCTGGGAGTAGCAATTCCACGTTCATTCAAAAACGAGCCTGAAAAGATATTGAGCCATAACGTTTATTCTGGCACAGATGATACAAGAACAGCCATTAGACAATTTGGACTTTCTCAATATTTTGAGGGCATTCGCAGAAACACATGCAAGGACTTTGCCAAAGGGAAGAAAAAAAAAAATTTATTCGCCTCTACCATTATATTCAGACCTTAAAAAAAAGCTCCGGAAGATAGAACATAACTCAAAGCAACACACTAAGATTTCTTACCAATATACTGTGAGTATTGATAATCCTTTATCACCCTGTAGACGGATTCCACTTCCACTAACAAAGTCCGACTGAAACCACCTGCAACGTGTTCCCTTAATGGAATCCCTGCATCATCAAAGCCATACTCCCTGAAGAAAAAAAGACATCTGTGGAATACCACCTCGAATGAAAAACTAAGTCTTGTCCTGTATCTCTACTCTTTTTTGCATAGAACCCCATCAAACTAGAGCCACTAAAAAGAATTATAAAAATAAAAAAAAAGAGAGCTAGAATAAAATTAAGTGCTTGCGGTAATGCAAGGATCTATGTTAAATAGACTTTTTTATATAAATGTTGAAATTGTTTTACAAATTTATCAAGATCCATAAGGTATCAGGCTGAAATGACCCTATGGCTCCATTGTTCAGCCTTCCAAAGAGATCTAACGGTTTTGAACTTGTCTTGGGCCCACATAATCCAAAAAATTACATCCAATGGCTCACTCACTTTTGCACATATTTCGAGATGGGTGGATGATCCAATGGATGAAACTCGGCGTTCTCATGGCCGTGTTTGATTTTGTAAACATTTCCAAACTATTCTGGATCTTGATTATACACTTCCCAGAAAGTAATAAAGAAAAATAGAAAAACGTTACTGCTCTTGGCACAAATCCATATATGAGCATAATACATCAATGGCTGATATTGTTCTTGCAAATAATCCGAGCATCCACAACGTATCAAGCTTGAAAATTGACCACATAACCGTTTCAGTCTTCCAAAGAGATCTAACGTTTTGGATATTGCGTTTGGGCCCACATATTCAGAAAATTACATCCAAAATGCGCTCATGTTTTTTTTCACATATCTTTAAAATTGGTTGATGATCCAACAGCTGAAATTTGGTCTTCATGGCCGTGTTTGCATCTTGCTAACATTTCAAACGGTTTGATCTTGATTTACACTCTTAGATTTGAAGGAAAAAAAAAACAGACTGGGCGTGGATGGGCAAGGAACACTATTCACCCGCCTGTATTATTTCCCTCTACTTTCTACATGCATCCAATGGTGGGCTGTAGGACATAGAGCATTGCCTCTACTTCTCTACACCATTTAGAGGCTGGTAAATGCTACCAAACGCCTCTATTCTCAGAATCTCTACCCGATTTA
>QPKB01000009.1:5409008-5438264 GCA_003546025.1 Camphora micrantha | reverse complement strand
GATCATGTAGAATTACAGATCCTGCTTGGTACAAGACATGGTTGTCAGGGGTCTGTCAAAAATGAGTGGTTATTTTTTCCAAAGACTTCAAATTTGAAGACAGAATTTTCAAAAAGTGAATGCTGAGTTCAATGAATCCAGCTGTTCAAAAAAACTCCTTCTGATTTACCTGCTATACACTGCATATTATTGTCTTAATATTACTGCAGTTACTATCCTGATTCTAATCACTTCTTAATGATCTTCAATTTCTCACATTTTTTTTATCATCCTAATGGCAGTATTCTTAAATTATCAACAGTATGTAGACAGGTAGAACTACTGGATACTGATGCATCTAAAGTAATGATGTGGCCATTCCTTACACATTCAGTAAACTTTATACTGTTTATCTTAATGGGTCTTAACAGTTCACATAAATGATGATTCAAATTCAAATCTTAACTTACAAGCATTTGACTCTTTTCATCCAGTAATTGGACTCTCTTTTCAACAGTCTATTTCTAAAAGCCATTTACTAAAACGCAGTGAGGTACAACTAGAAGATTGAATGAATCTAATGTATCACCTATGGAGTGTGGACACCACAGTCAAGGGCCTATTCAGTCAAATACTCCTCCACTTGGTGCTGTACTGAACAGATCATACTTCCTAGTTGGTTTTTTTTTTTTTTTTTTCCTTTCTGTGAAAGACATTCTTCCTTAAGTATTAGGTTTACTGAGGGATAAAATTGGGCCCATCTTTATGGATCAAGATGCGCCTCTGTTTTGATTTTTAGGGTCCATATACTTGCCCACATCCGATTGGGAGGCATCGGTCAGGTCGGACCGGGTCAGGGCATATCAAAGCCCATCCCATTAAAATATCAGTTGTAAAGTTAAGGCTCTGATCCAGCCCATGAGCCTCAAAGTCAGCCCTAGTCCTAGTCCATTTCCAAAATATATACAGCACATTGCCTTAAATTATCAGGCCTTTAAGCATATTAGACCAAGGACTGGCCCGGTTAACAGCCGGGCCAAAGAGTTAGGCCTGCGTACAGCAGACTGGCCCTACCCAGCCCAATGAAGGTGGGTCCCATTCATGGGCAACCCTAAAGTCTCAAATTCAGATTTTAACTTTCAGAGTTGCACCTTCCTTCATTGAAATCATATAATTGCACTGTCTTTTGAACTGTTTATTTCAAAGCCATTTAAGAAGTTGGGAACATGGACTCCTGAAATCTGCAACAATGACATTATGTACCACTTAAATCCATGTTTTTAAAAACTATGAGTTTTGACTCGCCCTCCCCGAGTTAACACAGCTCACTAGGTCTACAATTTTGACTAGTGGAATGAGTCCGGACGAGTGCAAGCGAGTAGTCAATCAGACTAGCCTGAGTTACTGAGCTCAGTTACCATTCGTGTCAAGTTAGCTTTCAGGGTTTCTAGACTATCCATTCTCTTAATCAAGAGCTCCACCAATGTGGGCATGTTCACCAAGAAATATTCAAAGCCTGAGCTTGCTGTTTTACAGCAGAGTCTAGAACGGATATGGATTTGAATCCTGGGCAAATACAAATATGAGAGTCCATCTATTGAAGATCCGAATATCTAAATCCGACTCTAAATTTAATTCTAATTAACCGTGGGAAATGAGGAATCTTCTAAATGATCTTTACAGATCCACATTGAAATCTAACCGGGCATTATAAAGGAAAAATTATTTACCTGCCCCTATGAGGGGTCCAAATCCAATACTAAACAGACAGTGGTATCCCAATTCAAAAGGGATCAAGTCCAACTGCTACCTTTTGCATATAAAAAGATACAAAGTTTGAAAGATATATTTTTAAGATTACAATGCAGAAAATTAGACCCAAGTCCTTGCTAGAATAGGCATCTTAGAGGGCAAAGTCTATGGAAGTAGGTTACTTCCAAAGTATGTTAATTACCTTTAGGTAAACGGGGTATAGGTTTTGCAAAAAACAATTATGCCAACTCTTAGAGCAATGGTAAGACACCGCCCTGTCGTGAAAAATTTTAAGTCAAATGGCGACATACTCTTAAATAGGCCGATATTCTACCATGAACCTCCTAAATTTAAATAATAAAGAATTCATTTCTCACAATCCACCTGGACGTATGCCAATCACAATGGTTGGGTTAGATTGGAACGTTTTGTTGTTGATTAAAAGTAGGTCAAACTGCTTGGTTTACGGTTTCATGACTATATATTTAAAGGCTCCAAGATTTAACAGCTATATATGGTGCGTGTGGGTGTATAACCATTATTGAACTACAAGCCTTCAAATTGATGGTTAGAATGATCAAATCGAGCTAATCTACACGAAGACCTTCCAATCCAACTCTGTCCATGTGATTTGCATGCACTCAAATAAACCCTATAACAAAGCTTTCAATTTCAAGATTTGTGATCAATTCTCATTTGAACACTTTGCCCTTCAAATTCAGTTTAATTATCAAGGAAGTAAAGGTATTATTAAACTTAATTAAGAGTTAAAAAGAAACAACTAAACAAAATGTGTAATTTAAAAACTTGAAAATAGAGAACTTATGTTAACTTATTGAGCTGTACTAATATACTTAAACAAAAAGAATGGACTAATAAATGAATAAAAGATGATGAAGGATGCATGGCAAAAAGGACAGAAAGTGAAATGGCAAACATTAATTAAAGACCAACCACCCATTCTGTGAAAGGCATGTCCTATAAAGTGTGTCAAACATCACAGAAGTATCCTAAATCCAACCAAAGTTAGGGGTGGTGGGTTAAATCATATTCCCTTTACTGAGCCATGTCTTGTTATAGTAGGAAGGGTTTCTAATGGTTACATCTTTTGTGTGGCTCATGCCTTGAAGGTTCTTTTCATTGGAGGTAACCAAAAAGTATTGCCCACTTCATATGTAACTATAATTTACAAAAATAGTTTTATGGTAGTGCTTTCATTTTATTCATTGGATTGTTTAATTAGAAAATATTGCATTAGTCTCTATAGATGATCTTCTGGCTCAATTTGAAAGTTCCCTCCACCAAATGTTGGATAGAGGGTTATTGTCTGATAAACAATTAGTCATAAAAATGATGGTACCAAACATATTATTTTACTTCTTTCTAATGGTAGTACTTTAGTCTTGCATTGACATAATTGTTTATAACATCCAATATGGCTAGTAAAGACTACTAGGAATAGCTATGGACTGATGTTAGCTAATACAAGCACATGAGGGCTGATGCACCTAATTTCAATTGAAAACTTCACTGTCTTTTGCTAGGATTTAGTAGGTTTTTTTTTTTTTTTTTTAAGAAGAGTTGGTGGAATGTTTCATAGTGTGTCATGTTTTGAACATTAATGATATGATTTGTACATACTCAAATTATTTGACCTTTTGAATTTTTTTAAGGTTAATCCCAAAGATTCTATGTGATTGATTTAACTTTTAATTGAGAATGATATATTTTGCTTACTTGGCTGTTTCTATCGCAGAATGATAAAGTCCTTGGATCATGTGACAAGGGGTTGAAGTCACATGAACCATTGTATGATAAAGCCACATGAACCATTGTTCAACAATTTTTCTTTGATTGGATAAATTTAGCTTATAATTTATGTTCTTCCAAGCCCTTTTAGGAGATGAGTGGGGACGGAATGGGGGAAAAAGCAAGTCTAGTTGGGAATGATTTATTGCTACCAGTATAAAAATTATAAACCCCCACCTGTTGTCATCTTGATAAGACCCCTGAGGTCCAAATTTCATAGTAACTGTGCCAATTGTGAATATGGAAATGTGAATATGGAAATGAATTGCAATGTCTCTCACAGCTAGGAGAGAAAGGGAAAAAAAAAACACACACACACAAACACAAATATTAATGTAATTTTTGCATAAACTATTCAAGTTGAAAAGGCATTAATCCGTATCAAATATTACTCAAAAATATTAAAGATCTGGTTTTTTTTCTTCTTCTTTTTTTATTGCATGAGGGGAATTGTAAACTATCCTAGTGCCAGACTAGCCTTATTTATCAGCACAAGGGTCATTCTTAGGATGCTCCATTCTTGCCTTGTGCACCACATGTGGTACTTCCTCCAAGGGGGGGATGTCTGCCACTAGGCTATCCTGGGTTTCTCTTTCTTCCCTTTTTTTTTTTTATTTATTTTACTTTGAAGTTCAGTTGGATTTATCTTTCGATTTATTTCTTCCAGAAAATGTTTCTAGAAAATGGAGGTCATTCTTATTCAACATTAATATGGGATGGTGAAATTAGCACCTAATTATTGGAACACATTAAAGTATTTTAACTTTTTTGCCCCACCTCTCATTTATGTAAGACACTAACCTATTTTAATCTACTCTTATACTTAAAATGAAAATATGTAGGGTCCAATTGTTTGAATGGAATTGAATGAATAGGAATTCATGATCAAAGGAGTTCTACCAATGTTAAATAAGCGAGGGTGATGAATATAAGGTGGAGATATAGCTGGGAGCCTAACTTTAATTTCTCTGATTTCAGTTACTAGGGTAATCAATGGGCATACATTTTTCATCTCCCCTCGATTCATTCTCATTAAAAAGAAGATTATTTAATGCTCATTTTCTAATATTTACCTTTGTTTCGTCAGTTTTAATCACTTCTAAACATGTTAGTGTTAGAAATTTAGAATTACAAGTCTCAGAATTCTTAGGAATTCAATAAGATGAAACAAACGGGCCCCTTGTGGTATCTTCAAATGTTTTTGTTATCTTGACACATAAATCCTAATTTACTAATAGATTGAGTTTTCTGGCTTCAATCTTGGAAGAACAAAATAGACACTTAGTCCTTTCCTGCACCCTATGGAGTATGTCTTTCACTTTTCTAGTACATTGGCATAGCTGAATAATTTTTGCACAAAGTCAAGATCTGAATCCACTTGGTAGATAAAATAGGGATGGAAGTGGGTCCATTTTTCTTTGATTGTGTCCTAGACCATGCCAAGATCTTGATAGTCAATTGTAGTGGTTTGAATAATTAGAGCAATGATATGGTGTTAAGTGAAAACACCCACGTTAAAACCATCTTGTCTGTAATCCCTTTTTTTTTATATTATGATTAAAAGAGGACAAGTGGGCCCCGTCTGCTCTGAGTTTTAGGGTATGTATAAGATTCATGTTGGCAAAAGTAAAGTAGATGAATATCCAAATGTTTAAAACCCTAGATGATCCTAAGTCCTAACCATTTTACTGGTCATCATCAGGCCCAATCTATAAAAAGTTAATTTAGTTCAATAATTAATCTAATTTTCAGACATTGATTAATTCAAACTAGTAGAAAAATTAAAAGGTAACAATCAAAATCGAATTAAAATATATTTATTTGTGTCCCATAGTAGTTAAATTACTGATAGCGGTCAAAATTGAATTAAAAACCTTACGCTATAATATATATAATGACAACTTCGTTGTTGAGAGTCAAAATTGAAAGGTAGCGGTTAATATCGGATGAGAACCCTTTCACTATAATATTTAACGATTAATGTTATATCATTTTAATCAGAGTGAAATTTAATATTTTAAACTTTATTTAATATTTAGAAAAACATTGAAATCCCTGTAAGAGAGGTTTCCAAATTTTAAACTTTGGGGGATCTTTTATAAAGAAAATCACAAATCAAATTGGACCATTCTAATCTCCATGATGGGATTCATGCCTTGGCTACCAACTTTTACAATCATGTTATGATAGAGAAGTGGATGGTTGAGCCGTCCATTTTGCAGTCTTTCTCTCCAAAGTTAAATCATCCAATCTAGGTGGTCCATCTGTTCTCTTGATTCAAAATGTGTGGTCCATCATAGAAAGTGATCACTATATGGTTCCACCAATCTTTTTTTGTGTTTTTTGGTAAGATGGTATTTAGGGAGGTCAATGGAACCCTATTATCCGGTTTGACCTGGTCCCAAAAAAAAAAAAAGTCATATCAGTCACTCACTGAATTAAAGAAATATGCAATTAAAGCTCTAATTATTAGTTATTTTTAATAAATTTGATTTTTTTTTCATACAATGAGGCCCACATTTTTGGCCATCTGGGCTTTCCATGGAATGTGCAGTCTCATTCCCTATAGCTTGAATTTCTAGTTTGATTGTCAATTTAACCGTGTTTTCCACAAGTTTTCAATTCAACAGTGCCTAAATTGAATTTGAATTTGAGGTGTGTATGGATGCATGTTCAGTGACAGAATTGAATCGGCTGTTAGAAGTTATATTCCATTTAAAGTGGTGCCCATTATATAACAAAATTTGGTTTAACTCGATTTTAAGAGAGAGAACAAATGCCAGCACCAAACATTCACTGTTGGAGTGACTAAAGTAAAAATGATTGAGTATTTCGCTTGAAGAGTAAAAATGATTGAGTAGATCATTTGAAGAGCCGGGGTCTTCTCCTAGAACCATACTATCCTCTATTAGGGTTTTTGATGAAAGGAATCAGTGTCTTTCGGATTTGGAAAACACCCGGGAAGAGTCACTCATTGTAATTTAGGTGCCACTGTGGATTTGCAAAATTCGATATGGGGAGGTGGAGACAGAGGAATCAATGCAAGAGAGGATTTTTTTATGGATTTTGAGGATTTGAGAAATCCTCTCTCACTTATCCTCTCTTTACCTAAACGTGGATTTTTCTCGGAATCGAATAGGCTAGAGAGAGTTCCTCTTTGAAGACATTACCCAAACATGCTTAAAAGCATCTCACGCTTCTCATTGATTCTTTGATCTTAATTGACCAGATAATATATATGCTTTTGCTTTGAGTTGGGCCCATTGATCTGATTCGGGCCCAAGTACACACAAAATAATAATTAGGTTTAGATTTGGATCTATTATGGACCCAAACCATGCAAATCCTGCGTTTAGCCAAATTAGGGTTTCATAGTGATTTTAGCAGGGAACGGCCTAAAAATTGTCCAAAAGACAAAGGATTCCTGATTGGGACAAGAAAGACCCACGGAGGCGCACCTTACGAATTGGTGGTCCCACGTGGGTGCGAGCTTCGAAGTTTTGGATTCCATTGGACCATTGAGAAGGTTTTTTAAGAGTTGAGACCGCGGGCTAATATTTTAATATGCTCCCGTGGGACATGTCAGGTTGTGCACATGCATGCATTCAAAATCATAGCCTTGTGGGAGGGGAATCCTAGCCATTGAAATGGTCCCCATCCTAGGATAGACGGTGGAAAAACAAAGAAAGTCCAAACTCAATTTCAATAGGATGTATTAGATGATTTGGGCCCTAGCATCAATCTAATTAAAACAACTAATCCATTGTTTTAAAATAATGATGATGTTTTGGCTAAGGTTTTAAAGACAAGTCTCCGACAAGTAAAAATCAGCCACTGTGTTTCTTTTAATTTTTGTTTCAACAGTCAGCCAGGCACTGTTTCAAATGTCGGCCAAAACAGTGTCATTTTGTCACATGAGGCAATATGGGTGAAGGATACTAATCTTAGATGCATTTCACCTCTTATGAGACCTACTCGGCCCGCATTTGATCAACTCTTATCATCCCATGATTTGAAATCTAGTCCAAAGTTAGACTTCATTGGACCTTCACTCGTTGTTGGATTGAATTTCAAAATAATATATGATTAATATACCATTAGATTTTAAGACTATTAAATCAAGGGCATGCCCTTGCCCCACTTCCAAAAATGTGATGATAGTTAGGATCTAAATTTTAAGTTTCTTGGTCTGTTTTCTTCCTTTCACAATTTCGGATCATTTCCCTTGACAAACGTATGATCTTTGTCTACCATAGTCTTATCTCTTAATCTTTTGTAATAATCTCACTGTCATTTTTTTAATAAAAAAATCAAGCATCGTCCCCTGTCCATGCATCATCTGGATCTCATCATCTTCGTCAAATTACATGATGAAAGCTTTTGAAAGAATCATGACAAATCTAATATAGTGGGTCATCAAAAAGAGTGAGTTACAATAATGATAGATTTTACTATAAACATATGTGGTCATTAACAAAGATAACAATTGTATAAGATTTCAAGAGATGCTTGTATTTTTATTTTATTTTCTCATTGACAATTGCAGGTTTTTCTTCATGAAAGAACCACACAACTCCAAGAGGGTGTTAGAGAAATTAGGTTTGTCTTAGAGATAGGAGAAGGAAGAGATTTTATGAGAGAAATGTAGTCAAATCTGAATTTGAAGTTTCTTTTTTTGTTTCCTTTTTTTATAAATTGAGATCATTTCCCTCAATAAAGATAATTTTATCCCACATAGTGTCGGCTGAAATTCTTAAATGGAGAACTAAATATCTGATGTCATACTGTTAGCTATTCCTCACAATTGAGGTCTCTAGTTTGAAACTTGTTATCATTGGGTCAATTATGCAATATTTATCTCTGTAAAATAATAATATAAAAAAAAACTATGCTTATTCACATTCACGTCGAGGTCTTTGACAACACGAGTTTGCTCCGTTGGTTAGAAATCTCAAATGTCATCTAACTGATGCTACTCTTCCCACTTGCATGGGCTCTCCCCTTCCTACATGTGTGGGATACCTTGGGTCCCAGCCTAAGTGTCCAGAACGCGGAGCGGGTGAGAGAGGGTGAGGGAGCGCCAAGATGCTAAATTTTAAAATAATTATATATCTGGAGAGCGCCTATACAATATAATGCTTGTGGATTTATAAATAATTAACTAATAGGAACAAATATAACTTATTTATATTTTCAAGTATCAAAAATGGAGAAAAAGTTTTTAACTTTACAATTTAATCACATAAAATAGAAAATAATTAATAAGTTAAAAGAATTTTTTCCATTCAAAAAATAAATATCAAACTTACAGAAAAAAAAATACACCGCATTCCAAGGATAGTCGAACTGCATTCCGAGAATGGTTGAACCGCACTCCAAAGGCAGCTCCGCTCCAAAAATACCGATCTATATTTTCGAAGTGAATCTAGAAAGCTAAAAGGATACACACAAATAATAATAATAATAATAATAAAAGTACAGGTCTTTAATTTGAACCCTGGGATTAAAAGAGGTCGAGTAGCCTAAACCCAATTTGGATCCTAGTTTGATTGCGGGGTGCTTATATATTATTAAAATCTGGAAGCAGGTCCAAGCACAGTTTAGATGATCCTAAACCGACACATTTTCATTCCTCTGTCCCAGCCTGCACAGTGCACAGCAGCCCCACAATGAAAAGGACTGTTGGATGGTGGCAGTACACTGATTGATCTTGCAAGTGTTTTCTTTTCTTGGTTATGATATGAAATTGAAATCCAATGGGAAACCGACAGTTGAACAAGTAAGTCACAGTCTCCTGACATGGCATTGCACGGCCTAGAAAAAAAAAATACGTATGTAATTGTCTTCTAGTGTCAACAACCAGGAGAGAAAATTATTGGGTGCTGACATCATCACAGGAAATTATAATACATGTGAGCAATATCCATAGTGTCTAGAGGTGGAGATGAGTCAGGTCAGGTTGGATTGAGTCATGGTGACCCCTGAACCCAAGCTGAACCCAGAGCAGTTTGTTAATCAGGTGGGAAATGCCAACATGAATCAGACCCAGAAGCCAGAATGATGAATCCAAACCCCGAATATTAACAGGTTGAATTGGCAGGTCAAGCACAATGGGCCTGGCTGGATTAGCTTTCAGTCAGTGTTAAGTGTGTCAAATAGCATGTGTCAACCCAACCCCGACCCGACGTTTTTTTTTATTGAAGTCGGAAAGGTTAATCCAACCCCAATCTGGACATAAACAAGATCAAGCCCGAAGCATTAATTACTGCTCTAGCTTGATTGGGTGGATTGGATTTTGCAGTTTTTTCTTCTGCAGTACCTCGATGTGATATGAGCGTAAAAGAGGTTCAAGAATCCGTTTTCTTTTTTTACAGGCGGATTAGCAGCTGGTTCACTTCGGGAGGACGAGGTCCACACGGAGGAGAAACTATGCGTTTTTCGTATCTCCGTGCTCCCTGGTTGGAACCTCTAAGAG
Source organism: Camphora micrantha (assembly GCA_003546025.1). Lineage (NCBI taxonomy): Eukaryota > Viridiplantae > Streptophyta > Magnoliopsida > Laurales > Lauraceae > Camphora > Camphora micrantha. The sequence continues at coordinate 5,428,249 of QPKB01000009.1, read as the reverse complement.
GTCCCAATGGTTTGGACTTGAGTAGGCTGAAAAAAGACATACAACCTTGGCAAGAGCAGTCGGGTCAGAATATGTTATGCCCATTTGTGCTGAATCTGTCAGGATGGGCTGGACCATCGGGTCAAAGGTTTAATGATCTTCCAACCTGAAGATTTACCCCAAGGCCTGGGGCCAGCTTGCCCAGCCAATTTGCAATCCTGCTTTCAGCCCTCTGGGCTAGGTGAAGGCCTGCCCAATCCATGTGTTAGTTTCGTTGGTGCCTTCAGTAGCAGTAGACACTAGAACAACTTTGATTCCTAAATATCAAAACCAAAGAAGCCTAGCTCAGCCCAGATCTGCAACCAATAACTGTATCCTGTGGACATCTGCATGGGCTCTTCAGATTTGATATAAGAGAGTCCCAGTGCAGTTTAATGTTGAGCAATTGCTGGGAATGAAGCTCTAGCATTCATGGGCAACAGCAACCCACGTCTAAGAAGTAGTAACTCGACTGAGTCAACTCAAGTTTTCGCGCTATAGTCAGACGTATGCTTTCCCTACTGTCTACAGATGAAGGTTTACAAGATCCTGCTCTGCATCAACTGTACAAGGTGCTGCCCAATGTTCTTCATATGTCATAATGATAAAGGAAGGGAACTTAGCTTAGTGACCCAGTACAATCTGGGCTCCAGCACAAATGGCAAGTCCCCCAGATTCTCAAAGATTGAAAGATCTTAGCCTTCCAATCTGGCCTCCTTCTAGACTACTGCTGTATTGTATTCACAACAATATACCGTAGGCTGCTAACTGAAGAATTTGCTTCTTCCAATCTAGAAGACTTTTGGGACATCATTCACATGCACCATCAGATCAACATGCTGGATCACCAAAGAATAAGTAATGCCATATTGACAGAACAAGAGAGGTAGCAAAATATACATTTGGTACTTCCATACCAGACCTTGTTAGTTCCTCTTTGCAATAAAATCTTTTGTTGAGTCATGTTAGTCAAAACATCAATTTAGATTATTCCAATAATTATAATGAGTCATGTTCACGTAGAATGTTACTGTTAACGGGAGTCAAGAAAAAGAAAAATAACCCAGCTTCACAAAGCTGGATTTTGGATGTTGATCTTACAGCTTAATACTGAATATTAATTTTAGCAAAGTAGACCAGCCATACAGCATCTGATTTTGAATGCTGATTTTACAATTTGATATTGTGCGTCAATTTTAGTAAAGTAAACCAGCGCCGCAATGCCTGGGTGTTGGATGCTTGATCTTAAAACTTAATATTGGACATTAATTTTCCAAAAAGCATTTTCATATCATAATTACAACCATTGTCGTGGATCCAGGCTTCCCTAGAAGGCATAATTTGGATAATTACTTCTCCAACAAGGATGACCGAATGAGCATAAGTTTACCACCATTCAGGAATTGGGCCGCCCATTCGGTGAGCACACATTGATAGAATGGTTTTTCCTCTTGGCAAGAAGCTTCCCTTGAATCAAACCCTCAATGGCCATTGCCTCCCTTATGTTCTCGTGAATCAGATTGCACAGCTCATCAAGTGCAAGCATCGGAAATGGCTCCTCAATGAGAACACCCACCTGCACAAATCCTTGAGCACGTTAGCATGTATGAGCATATATGAGAGAGAGAGAGAGAGAGAGATGAATCTGGTGGCATTTATACGTTCTGTCAACAGAACTATGCATTATACTTAAATTACAGAGGCAAGATTTTACTATTTTGCGCTTGTATCCACAAATTATGCACATAGTCCATTGAATGCCAACTTAAGGATAACTAAATAACACAACAAGACAATTCTAATCACTTAACTGGAGGGCTTTTTCTGATGATTAAATAAAAAAAGAATTAACCTGGATGACCTGATAAAAATTTTGGTTGAACGGTTAAGACCGTTAGCCAATACATGTGCACGCACATGCTAAGCCCGCCCAAACAAGCCCGTCTCTGAATACTCGTGCATGTTGAAGAATTTTTTCACAAAGCCTGCATGTGTCTCGCATGTGTCTCACCATCCCAGTTTGCTTAGTTACAGGGAAGGGATCTAATAAAAGGAAACTCTCCTAAAACACAAGAAGCAAAAGAAAGGACAACCCATTGTTCCTATTCAAATCCTCCAAAACCAACATGGTTCAGATCCATCACATATGACCACATGTCAAAATACCAGTCAGTGAGAACTCATGTGCAAAAAGTAAAATTAAAAAAATGAACTAAGAACATTGCAGTTTCTCATCATTATCACTCTAAAAGCATGTTCCATGTTAAAAGATACAGATTTTCAGTTTTATAATTTCCAAAGCGAGGCATGTATGCAATGTAGATGGATTCATCAAAAGAAGAGAAAATATTCCATGTAGTCTATCAAAAAAATCCATGTACCAAAGTACATGGGGCTCTTTGTAATATTTTTGTGACTTAGGAAAAGAGGTATATAAATCGTTGAAAAGGACAGGTTTGTAAGTTCTGAATGAGCATTGAAATAACTTAATTCTTGAAATGAAGAAAACGTCACAGTTGTTTTTTGACGACTCAAAGGTCCATGTACCAGATTACATGGGTCCCTTTGTAATATGTGTCAATCAGGGAAAAATAGCATTGCTTAAAAGGATAATAGGGTTCTAAGTTCTGAATGAGCATCACCGTCAGCTCATTTTTCAAATGAAGAAAACATTGATGTTGTTTTGTGAAAAATTGAAGTGCTTTTAGCACCAACTGGGGACAATGAACACCTTCCAGTTTTGATACAGGCTCTTGTAAAGAGACATATGAGCAAATACATACTAAAAAGTTTTTCATAATGTTGATAAAGGGAACCAACTGAACACATGGCATTTATTGCCAAGACATTTGCAATGGGAGTGATGGTCTCTGTCAAATTCATGAAAACAAATCTCTCATTTTTAATCCAGTGTCCAAATTTTAGAATAAAAGATACAACAAAAACCAAGCATAATCAAATCAATACAAATCAGCAAGTGCAACTACTAAAGTATGTTGGAACTGCGAGAAAAGGAAAAGAAGTTAACATCAAGAGAAGGATAAAAATGTAAGGAGAAACTAACAAACATAAAAGTGTATATTGCCTATTGAAATTGATTCAACAGTAAAGTACAACATGCACTCACTTCTTCGATGCAGAACAAAGAAGCTGCACTGATAAATGTCGCAGGAACAACAATCCAGTTGCAGTCATCCCAGAGTATAATGGGAAGTGTAAGATGCCATAGGACTAGAAATCTTGAGGTCAAGCGAGTGTATGAAAGAGGGATTGGAATACCCATGAGCTGTTCGCAGACACCAATACCATCATGGAAACAAGAGATCTTTGACTCCTGCAATGTTAATAAGCAAGTGATCACAAAATTGTTGGCCTGATGAAAAGGTAACTTGTCCTTGCCTTTTTCTTCTAAATTTATATACACAGCAGAGAACTCGTGAAGTTTCCTAGAAACTCATGACCTTGAAAATTCTGGAAGTTAGTTTTATCTCTGCAACTTAGCCTTTCAATCTTTTACTACAAAACAGGTTGGGAGATGATCGCCTAAGTAAGGTCAAAAGAAGATATTTTTGAAAGAGGAGGCCTGCATTTTGTTCTTGGGGGAAAAAAAAACACAACAACAACATCATCAATCAGATAAAAAATGTGTTGCTACTTGCTAGCGTTGGCAGATCAGATGGTGAGCCTGACTGGACTTGACTGGGTGACATGGCATATTTATGACACCCACTTATCCCACAAATTAAAATGAGCGGCAGATGGCTTTCAGCAAGCCGTCTGCCAAAAACTCATCTTCATCGAACATTGATAGCTGGCAGATCAAAAGCAATGGCCCACACTACCTCATATTTTGTGGGGTCAGCGGCCAGCCTACATATGACCACCCAATATGCCACCTGGCCTGACTGGATCAAGTGCAGCTAATAGTATTCCTTTCTATCATTTAGAAAAAAAGAGGAAGGGTAATTACCAGGACATTTCGCTTTGATTCATCCATATGTAGAAGTCTAAGGCTTTGAGAAATGAATGCAATGATGCAACGGGGGCGATGTTTCGAGCTCAAAACAATTTCCAGATCATCTTCTTCAAGCAATGTTCTCAGATCACCGCTGAAATCCGAACCATAAATGACATGGCACTGCAATGACCATCATATTTAGTCTATATTCACAACCGATTTAACCATATTATCAATGCAGTGATAGAATTTCACATTATATTGAAGATGTGTCTTGGAAAAGAAAGCTTTCTTTTTCTATACTAGGGGTTTCATGGGCCTGCCCTTATAATTTCTCAAAGGTTAGTATACTCCTTACCCAATGAACGATGGGTATTTATAACTGCATATACCATAGTTATACAGCCATAATAGGTGGATACTTAGGCAATATATCCTTACTGTTTCATATCCAATACTCCATTTTTTCTTTGTAAAATCAGTGTCCCTGCCATATCCTTGCCACTTTTGGGCATCATAATTGTAAACAGATTACAGTACAAACTAAAACTGGATTGAAAATAAAATGCAGTTCAAAGTATTTAGCATGTATCTGTCCTATCTATTCAAATGTTGGCACTTTAGATGTCCAAAATGCTTGAAAAATATCCAATCAGTAACCCCAACAAACTAATCTTTGGCGTTAGTTGCAATTTGAATGGACCTTCATCATGAATCAATGACCCACTATTCAATTTGAGTGCATTGCAAGAAATTTACTCAAAATGCCTGATTCCACTGAAAACCCACAAATGCTACCAAATATGATACAAATCAAACACAAAACAGAATCAATCGAACCGACCTTGAGGGCGACTGGAAAAGCCATGATATACTGCAAGAGCGCCTTCTTCAACCCAGCATCATCCTCACTCTCCACCCCAGCCATCACCCCTCTCGCAAACTCATTCGTCCCAGCAATCAACGCAGTCCACGCCTTCCTCCCTTCCTCATACCTCGAGTAGGACGCCTCCGTCCTGAACACCAGCAGCAGTGCCAGCGCAGGCGCCGTAAGCTGGTAGGGCAGCGACGACGCATGCAGGACGGGGAACACCTCAGGCAGCCAGTGCAATGCCACCACCGTATTATAGCTGGCAATGGCAACCGCCACAGAGGTGAAAACGATGACGGGCGGGATGAGGGAGAGGATTACGCGGGAGGAGAGGCTGGAGAGGAGGTGGCGGATGTGGCGGCTGGAGCTGCGGTGCTCAAGCCACTTCTCGTGGTTGTAGAGGGAGCGGCGCTTGCGCATGCCCCTCTCCTTGATGGCGTCCGCCCAGTCAGGGATGGCGTGGAGGAGGGAGTGTAGGGTTAGGGTTAGGGATTGGGATTGAGATTGAGATTGAGATTGGGATTGGGATTGGGATTGGGGTTGATTGGAAGAAGGAGAATTTGGGGAAGAATGAGAGGAGCATAGGATTTGGAGGGAAAGGGGTTGTTTGTTGGTGGAAGAGAAGGGTAGTTTGGGGAGGGTTTTGGGGGAAAATTGGGAAGAGGAAGGAGAGGAGGGTAGTTGAGGGAGAAGGGTTTTTGAAGGGTTTTGCATTTGTGGAGATTATTAGGGTTAGGGGTTTGGAAAGAGGAGAAAGAAGAGAGTGAGAGTGCAGAAAACATGCTTGTGTGAGGGGTTTGGAGAGTGAGAAAGGAGGAGGAGGGAGAGGGGTTAGTTTGGAGCGGTTGGTTTGTGACTGAGGATTTTACACATGTTTGGAAGTGGTTGGATAAAATTGAGGGTGGGAGTTGGTGGAAGTTACAGGAATTTTGGGATAAACAGTCTGGTGTTAGTCTTACACAGTGAACAACTTTCCAGCCCTTATTGTCTGGGGCCTTCACTTAGAGAAATGAAGAATTGAAGAAGACAATCAACAAGAAAGCAGGGCCCACATGTTGAAAATCCAAGTCGTTCAAAATAAAATTCCTCTAAATTTTGTCCTAATAGAGATTGGTTCCACGACAAGATTGATTCTTTATGGGGCCTTCACTTAGAGAAATGAAGAATTGAAGAAGGCAGGCAACGACAAAGTAGGGCCCACATGTTGAAAATCCAAGTCGTTCGAAATAAAATTCCTTTAAATTTTGGGATAAACAGTCTGGTGTTAGTCTTACACAGTAAATAACTTTCCAGTCCTTACTGTCTGGGGTCTTCACTTAGAGAAATGAAGAATTTAAGAAGGCTAGCAACGACAAAGCAAGGCCCACATGTTGAAAATCCAAGTCGTTCAAAATAAAATTCCTTTAAATTTTGTCCTAATAGAAATTCCACTACAAGATTGATTATTTGATAAAGACTTGATTAACACTCTATTTATCCATTATCATCCATCAACATGCTTTTTGTCAAATGACAATCTTACGTGGAGCAAATCTTATGGTTGGACCAACTCCTATTGGGATAAATTTGAACATATATCGAAATCTTGGAAGCAATTTATTTCAAGCGAGCTTGGATTTCTAATCAGTGGGTCCCAATGTATTAATTTAACCAGACCTGCAACAAGACTCGAATGTTTTTCACTAATTCAGAGTTTGGGTTGATGGCGTTATTTTTGGGTTAGGTTGGGATTGAGATTTCTGACATGATTTATTGAAGGGAAGTGATTGTAGGTTGACTCGCTAGCCCAACTCAAGCTCATCCATCCCAAAGTACTAGCTTTATAACTCCTCAATTCAACTCATTTAACTAAGGCTCAAGTTTTACCCTTTCAAGTGGAGTTTAGATCAACTCCGAGGGGTAACTCAAATATGGCCTAGGACCACAGACGGGTGTTCGAAACTGCACACCACCATACTTAGAGCCACATGAGGGAATTTTACCCGGCTTCTCTCCTGGACTAATAATAAAAATTATTCTGACCCAAAGGGCTGGGAACGCTACGTTATCAAAAAAAAAAAAGGTTGGATTTAGATTGAGATGTTCCCTGATTCATAAGTCGTGTATGCTACCCACATTGACTTGCTCACTGCCCCTTGGGTTCAGATACTTTCAGGCACCCATCTATATTTGTGCAGGAAAAAAGAACCTAGTCCCATTTAATCTAGGGTTTCCCCTTTTTTACTGAAATGTGGTACAGTACTAGTAATTAATAAAAGTAACAAAATAAGTATCACTAAGCATTTGACTTTACACATTTAAAAATCTGGTTCTTGGACACAATTTGTCCATTCATTTCATTTCATGGGTTTCATTTGAATGATGTGCATGGTTTGATCAGCATCTTATTCCCTATAAGCTCCACCAATCCTGCTTTAAAAGTCAGATAAAAATGAGAACTACATCACATATAATATCACAGTAGATTTTCTTGTATTTTTACTTACCTGTAAGAGCCCGAAAGAGCCTATAGAATCTAGTTTTCTAGCCCAATTTTAAACTAGGTTTGGGGCTAACTTATGTATGCATGGAGGTTTGGTCTGGCCTTATGTCTTTAATGGGCTAGGCCTGCACCTAAAGTTTCAGGGAACTAGGGTTGGGCCAGGGACTAAAATATTAGGTCCACTAACTAAACGGACAGACACATGTAGCTTGGCCCATCCTGACCAGTCATTTAGCCACAGCTATCAATGGGCTGGTTCAGGCAGGACCCACCTGTGTCCATGCCCGACTCTGTTCTACAAATTACAATGGAGGGGCTGATTAAGGTCCCACAAACACACCAAGAGCTCAAGACCATTCAGGAAATTGGTCAGTATGAGCCTGCCAAGCCCATTTTTTTTAACTCAATACCGAAAGGACTCGATCAAACAGTTACAGAGGGGGTGCATCAAAAGATCAATTTTACATGTTAGACCCATTCACAGTGATATTGTATTTGATCAATGCTACTACCCTCAACAAATAATAAATCATGCAACTTGCAAGATCGAAGAAAGCTCACAGCGAACAGGAGGTGTGCCTGAACTACCCCACAAAACTTATTTCACTGTTTAGCAGGTAAACATTTTACACATGAAAAAAAAAAAATTGAAATAAATATGGCATACAAAACCGCTAGAGGCGATAAAGCCCAAAAGCTTATGGGAAAATTTGACCCACCTGCGGCAGCACTTCCCCAAGAAGATCCCACGAACCAGGAATTGCAATCGGCTATAACCATGAAATTTGACCGATCCAAACCATGCCTCTACTTACTGTGTGTTTGAGATGACGTTTCCACATCTCCTACCAAAATTTCAACAACCCAGTTTTCTCTGCCGGTAGATAATAGGTGTACAATGCCGCTTGGATTCATCAATTAGATCCATCGTTAAATGCTTCATAGCATATCATCCAACAAAGACATCACAGGAATTCCCTTACTGGAAAAGCTTGAACACTGAACCCTCAGCTCTTCACCAACCTTGAAGTCCCTCTTGCCATTTCCCTGCACAGAAAAATATAGAAGCAAAGAAAACAGTTAGCAAGACATGATATTTTATGATTTTATCCATATAACTTACACAAGGAAGCAATTGCCTCAAAATCATGCATGTTCTTCAAACTCATGCCCCACAATAGATATCAGAAGAAAAAAAATATATCCCAATTTCTAACAACTACTAAATTTTTGTTGTTGATTGATTTGGAAATGAATAGACCAAACTTCCAACGGTCTGTTCGGGGTCAGAACTAATTGCTTGGAAGGAGTAGAAACCCAAGAAGTCCAGTCCAGATTTTTGCAAGATTACAAACTTCCAATTCACGAGATTTCCAAATGACAGAAAATACAGCTGTTATAATTATTTCACATTATGCGCCTCTCTCAATGGTCTGAATGGTCACTTATGCTTGCGCTTGCATAAGCGCCCCTCCAGCAGCCACCAATAATGACACCAATGATCCACCTGTGTCACAGACACGCAAATCAGATTTTTCCCCATGCACTATCGACTCCGCCTTCCCCTAGCCCTAGACCAAGAATCACACCACTAGGCACGCGCACACAGTGGAATGACAGCTTCCTTATGATTGCTTCCTTGAATTCACTTTCGTACAAATGAATGGAGAGTGGTCTGAATAGTCGCTTGCGCTTGCTGTAAGCGCCCTTTCCAAACAGTCATCAAAGACACCAATGATCCACCTGTGTCACAGGCGCGCAAATTCAGATTTTTCCCCATCCACTATCGACTCCACCTTCCCCTTCCCTAGACCAAAATCACACCACTAGGCACGCGCACCACAGTGGAATGACAGCTTCCTTATTTGCTACCTTGAATTCACTCGGTTACAAATGAATGGAGAGACCCCTATTTATTCTTCCACCAAGTACAATGAATGGCTAGGATTATGCCACTGACACTCATCCAACAGATGAAGACCTTCTAGACCCTTCTCTAGAACATTCTACACAACTCCATCTAATCCCACATCTATCCCTAAATTCTAGAACACTCAACATAACTCTAACCCAATAGTTACAAGAAATCTACAGATAATTCTATATACTACTCAAGACTATCCTAGAGTCTTCCAGAATCTCGTTTGGCCTTAGGAACCCTTCAAGATCTTATCGACATCAAGATACGTCCGTCCATCCAATCATGTGTGTGTCCCACCACTTGGATGATCATGGTAGTCTAGGGAAGCCACGGCGGCGCAACAACCATCTCACTAATCACTTGATTGGCCTACTTTTTCTCATATTTCCCATCTTCTGTATCAGCTCGAATTCACTCGATTGAAAACACTCCAGGGATGGCAGGATTCTAACAGCAGGAAACATTAGTTTACTTTGGGCTGACACTGGATGGTAGTGGCACAAATAGGCAAGAGGTGGTGATGCAAAACATGGGTTGGTAGGTGTTGCTGATCTGTCAGTAGCAAGGAACGAGAGGACTGATGTTTCTTGCAAAAAATGGATGCTGAGAAAGCAGCTGGCTGGATATGCCTGTCAGCAGCAATAAGGCTTTTTGTAACAGAAAGGTGAGGAAGAGCTGGGCTTGGAAACCCACTTGAGTGAAAAAGAAGAGGGTTCGAGTTTGTATGTAACAGGACAGCAAGGAAGAAGTTCAGGTTTTTTTTACCGTGATAGGCTGTCCAGATAGAAGAAGATTGAGGTGTTCATAAAAATAAAACAATATTTATACGCAATCGGTAATCTGAGGGATGTTTCACACCAAAAACCGTGCAGGAGAGCCTGTGGGTCCCAGGGCCCACCACCCACCTAGATGCATGCCAGTCGGCAAGGGGTTGAAAGGTTGCATCGAGGATTAGAGATGGGCAAAAAGAAAATCCAATTCTTATTAAGATGAAATTTTCGTCATATAAATATATATTAATATAAAAGAGAGACAAAGAGAGGACTTATGTGTGTGTATTAATTCAAAATTAAGACATTGAATATTATAGAAACTTTAGATAAAACCTAATGAAAACTCATATAGTTGTTATCACTTATCAGAATATTGAAAAGAACACCCAAAAAAGCCTCCTAGATAGAAATGCCAAATAGAACCAAACAAGGAACTTTTGGAATTTGTGCATCTTGCAAATACGAGATACCACCCAGCAGTATTTCAGAAATTAAATCCCATGCTCCCAGAATTATTATTTTTATTTAATTATATTAATTATTTTTTAATGATCATGTTCCAGGATTTTTGGCTCACCAACTCTAGTTCAAGCAAATTCTACTACAAATGGATCCTGAACTCACACAGTGATAGGACAAGTTGTTTTCAGATTGGCCTACAATTGCATGTGGATTGTTCAATAAAAAGCTCAGTGTATGGTGCACTTGGGCGGCTTATTCAGGGAGTCCACACATAAAAGCAAGGTAGATTCCTCATGCCAAATCAATATCTGCCTGCATTTCAGCAGGTAGAGGTATTTGTTAGGTTTTAAGAACCATTCCCAAATGATATTGTACCTTTAATAATTTCACCCTAAAAAGATCCCCTTCATCAATTAGAAATCTTCACCAAGAATGTCTATTTTAATTATTTCACTAGAAGAGTATGCAGGTCTCATTTCAGCTTCCACCTGAAATGCCACAGGATATGATTTTGGGCAGAAAAGGTCTAGGGAAATCCAAAGATCCTTTCAAGATAATTTCGGAAATCATTTTGAAGTTTTACAATCATGTCAACCCCAACGCAAAAAATTCATGCGTACAACATACCTCAAATCGATACAGGATCCCACGAATTCCACCACCCAGCTCAAGGACTAGCCCATGAGCACGTATTTGGTAACTTTCACTGTAAGTCTGTCACCCAGCCTCAGCGACTTTGCACTTGCGCCACCAGCATGAGAACCCTTCAGTGTATAGTTTGCATTTTTGGCAACTGATGAATGTGATGTAGCACTTGTGTCCATTCTCGTCTTCAGAGTTATCCTCTACTTCTTTTCTTGTGTTGAATTTTGTTTAAGAGGCACTGGATTTGTCAACTTTTTCCGTGATGAAAGGCTACTCTTTTGAGATTGTAGAAGACTTCACAGTCTTATCAGTTTTCTTAGAGAAACACTGATCGCGAAAGACTTTCCTGTGCGTCACATTCTGCAGCACTACGAATTAGTATTGATGGCCAGCGAATGCATGGCAGTGTCTGCTTGATCTTCATCTTTGCCAATGGACGACTCCCCAAAAATAGAGCTTGCATCTCTTGGCAGTTGGAGACGTTCTCCACAGATGTCCAAACATTATGTGTAGGTTTAGTAGGTGTGACTGAGTCTTTGACATCTGCATTTCCTCTATCAGATCCAGGTAGTGATGACGCAGCCTTCAGAACAGTTAATATTACCCCTAACATCCTGCCCAATGCACATCAAAGAAACTCCTGTCCTATAGATACTAAATCGGAGACTCTTGACACCTAGACACAGAAAATATAGATAAGATTCATGATGAACATATCAGCATGTAATGTGAAATATCATAGGGAATTGCTGCAACTTAATAATATAAATGAATTTGAAGTCACGCACATGCCCACCCACACTTCGAAATGGCCTAAAATTAAGTGAACATGCAAGGCTGACTCAATGAGGTAGACCTTAACACCCATCTCATACATGCACTTGAATGAGAAAGGACAATTCTTTTCTGTAGTCATTGGGTATAGCTGCCAACTTCCATGAGAAATTAATCAATGTCATTAAAAAGGCCCATCCCGTATGTACAAAACTACAAATACCATGTACCATTTAAAATAACTATGGCAAGTTCAGTGCACATAAAGGGCCCTCTGGTGAGTGAATTAGCCTAATTTTCAGATGTGTGATCTATTCGCCTTTGAGCAGCATTATAATGCATGTGGTGAACGTGACATGGCAAATTTCCACTCTATAACTGAATAGAATAGGGATAATGTCAGCAAACATCAGGAGATATTGGTCAATGTTACACTAGTGGTAAGTTTATTGCCGGCTCATGTGACAGCTCAGAAATATGCAGAAGGCCTTGTTGGCCTCCATTGAATTCCACAAATGCACCATACTCTTGACTTGAGGCCACAATACCTTTATAAATCCCCCAATTTTCAATCGTCCACGTCCAATGATAAAATCAACCTGTGGAATAAATACAAAAGCAAATCTGTTATGAATCATCACAATATGACACATGAGCTGTCATGCAACTTAAGAGAATACAAATTGATCACAATATATTTAAGCAAACAACTGTCCCTTCAGAAGATCGTGCATTTTTTCTATGAAAAACCTAGCAGCATCAGGTTGAAATCATAAGAACGAGCTTAATTCTATCCGGTCAGATATATGAAATAGTTCAAGGGTTTAGAATATTACCTTTTCTTGTGCCTTTTCCATTACTGCTTGATTTTGGCAACTATAGTAAGCGTTCCATCACTAATAGAAATGCGTGCACCTAATATATAAAATAATAATAATGAAACAGTCTAAAAATACCATAATATGCCGTAAAATCCAAGTGTCTACATTGCTGTACTGATTCTAAAAATTAAAAGCAGTATAGCTCGGGAACCTTCAGTGACTTGGAAACTTTGCTTGCCAAAATGAAAGTGGTAATATCAATCAATCATTCATTTTAAATTAATATGATAACAAAATTAGAGACCAGGCAAGAAAACACCAATTATAAACATAAGAATGGCCACTGAGGTACTACAGGGGGAAAAGATCATTGAGGATAAAGATGAAAATAACATAATCTAAATCTTAAACCAAAAGAAAACCCTGCCGTTAAATAACCAGAGAGCTGCCCACACAATCTAGCTGCTTCGGTATAGGCATATACTCCTCCAAATAGGAGATTTGGGACTGAGCTCTGCTCCCTTTGGTGAACTGTCACCCTTAAATATGGTTTCCAGCCCAGTGTGGTGGCCTATACAGAATAAATAAATAAATAAATAATCACAGAGCACTATGTTTGAAAGCTCCAACAGAAGACCTGATAAATTTGGATTACCACCTGACATTAATAACCGATCATCTTTACAACAGTTTGCATTTATCACTTTCCGTCACACTGATACCATCTTCATTTGCCCTTTCAGTGTATGATAGTATAGACAAGGAGATGAGTGGCTGAAATAATGCTTAGTCACTTCATCGCACCTCTTCTCTTTTCTAAAGAACATAAAAAATTTGACGGGCTTGATTTCCTTTACTCGAAATTATGCCATCAAAAAATTTAAATTGCTGGAACCAATTATTTGACATGGAACATATTATAAATGCAACTAAGTCAGACCAGCTGACCATAAGTTTGGCTCAATCCAAACCAAGCAGGTTCCCAGACCTCTGACTTTTCAGAAAAAAGAAACGCAAGGAGCCCAGAAGATGAGCCTTGCCTAAAAGCCAACAAAACAACCAGCCTGAATTGTGACTTGAATGAAAGACTGTGAATGTTTCAGGCTGCACTTTGGCCAGATCTACATTCACCATGACTAGAAAACAGAGTGCCCAGGCCATGGTTCAAAAATAAGGGTGTTAAATAACAGTTTCATCAACATTATGTTCCAGTTTCAGTGGTCACAGTTTCGTTATGTAAAATATCAACATGAAACATAAATGTACATAAAGAAAAGAAACTATGTTTACAAGTAACAGAATCTAACTTTTATGTTTATTTACATCCTAAAACACTCCAAAAGATCCTTAAAAATTTTATTCTCGAAAGTTTCATTTTCTATAATTATTAATAAAATTTCTTTGAAATATAAAAGGCTGACTAAAATGAAGCAGTAAAATGGTTCCAAGTGTTGTATCAGCTGTTACATATGGGTTTTGGCCCTGGCCATTACAGGGTCCCAAACCATCTTTTCTAACCATGCCAGAGAAGCAAATGTTAGCAAGATTATATGTATAACACAAGATCTACAAGGAAAGGTATCAATTCTTCAGAAAACACGTGATATAAGAAATGATGCAAGGACACTAACAAGCATAGCATTGACACACTTTGTAACATCTTGAGTACCTGGCTGGGCCCAGGATTAGTTTGGCCCAGGAAGGACCTTAGTGTTAATTGGTTTGAATTAGAAGTGTTATTGAAAAGTGTCTCACGTTTGGAATTGGAGTTGTATAACAACTTTAGCAATGGATATAAGAGAAGGATTTAGAATAGGAAGTATAGAGGCTAGGACTTTAATTCCTCTTGGGTGTATTATATAGGTAACCATCGTTCATCTCTCCTAGGGAATATTCTTCTAACTTTTGAGAGAAACAATCTGAGAGGTGGTTGTTGCTGGAACCTAGGGAAGAAGAGGAAGAAGGTCACTGATTGATGTCATTTCGCACCCACACTAGCAAAAGCAACTATCACATACCTGAGGTGAGTGGATGTTCCTAAATACCTTGGATAATTAATCGTAGATGACTGATGATTTGGCATGTAATCAAGTGTTTCAATGCTTCTGCTTTTAGAAATTATCCCTGTAATGGATTTGGCATAGTAATATACGAGTCATGGTGAATATGTAAGCTTCTGTGTATCATAGGTAGGTTGATATTAAGTAACGTTTTCTTTGAATCTCAATGTGTTATGGACATCAGAATTAGATTTCTATGAAAACAGAAACCTGGACTGTCAACAGGGAAGGAAGAAAGCTAGACTTGTGGGACCACATGGTCCACTGGATGGATGAATCTAGTCCAGGGGAACGCTATAAGGGAGTCGTGCGGCGACCTTAGTGTAGTTGGACATCTAGGATTTTTATCAGTGGGACCCCACTGATCATGGATTCAATTACATCAAGGCGTGATTTAGTACAGAAAACAGTAAAACTATCAGTTTTGACTTGTGGGCCCCAGAATTATGATCTGATGATGGATCAGATCCAATGGTGGAGGATTTACCCCTGGGACGATCATGACCTAGAAGTCTGATCTTGGTTTATTTAAGTGGGGACCCACTGGATTCTATAAGAAGAGGGTTGCAGGCGTGAAAATTGACGGAAACAGAGCCACTATCGGCATCTATGGTGGGACCCACTACTTTAATCAATCAGAGATTGGGATCCCACGTTTTGAAGAGGGCCCAGAGACGGTCTGAATGGTGGTGGGTCTCATGTGACCAGGGCTCCATGCTGACCAGTTACCAGAAGCTTCAATTTGCGTTGACAATAAAGGTTACTGTTTGTGTTTTATTGATTTACTCCCAATAAAGATGTCCGATGGTCAATCCAATCCATTAAGAGTGAAGACTACCTTGGACAATCTTAGACATTATGTCTGATCTTGGTCTGGTCCAATGGGGACCCATTGGATTTTCACTGTAGAAGTGCTCAGCGTGAATCACTTTGTTACAGTAGTGGCCTCTGTGTATGGAATTTGTGAATTTAAGGATTAGCCCTGAACTTGTATATAATTACCAAACAACCCTTTACTAAATTAAATAAGTTTTATCATGTATTATATATGATTGTAATGGGCTATCCTTGGGAATGATGATAATGATTCTAATTCACCTTGATTAATATTCTAGAAGGCAGGCCACCCTTACATCATCTTGTTATGTCAGAGGGTGGGGACACCAATATAATGGGACTTGATATGGAGCTGGTCACACAATATTGTTGTGTAAATTATTAATAATGATGAATTTATTGGTTGTTATGTGATATTATGTGCAGGGTCCAGACGTTAAGTGGGATGTTGGACTTTGTGTCCGGGCCGTTTTAGTGGCTGGTCCCTTAGTGGACGTAAGTGGCCATTATGATGGCTGGTCCTTAGTGGACGTGTCTGATGAGACAGGGTCATGGTGGACCGGTATACATGTATACGATGGGCCTTTGAGGCGGGTATTGTGCATGGGCATGGATTGCATATGGTTGTATTATTAATGATATTTGATATATTTGATTTAGAATTTGTTGATTCTGTGATGTTATGTATGACTTGTGTAAATTAGGAAAATTCATTCACCAGTAATACTGATGTTGTGTTACCCCCTTCAGGTAATCAGGTTGCCGGGTGGGCCAGAGCAGATTGACGATCAGCACGTAGCTTTCGGCATGCGTGCTGAAGAAGAGAACGAGAAAATTTTTGAATAGATGATGGAATCATTAGACTTGTTTAGGAAACTTTATTTGGTATTTAAGGCATGATATGAAATGAGTTTGGATTCTCAGAAACTTTAATTATATTTATAATTGAAATTATTTTAGAGTTAAAAGCTAATACCCTTGTGATATTTATTTGATTGTACTTGCATTGCTATATAATCACGATTCGGGATAATCCGACAGGGCCCCGGAATTCGGGTCGTGACCAATACTTGGTCATTTTCAGCACGCTGAATTAGCTGCCACTGGATGGTAGTAAAAATGATATGCCTTATCGCAGTATAGAACCTAGAAGTTTCTAGCTATTCATCAAGAGCATTAGCAAGCAGATTATCTCTCCCAAGGAATAGTTAATCCCCCAGAGGGTTTCCTAGCGGATTTACGCATTAGGATGTTGCAAACTTGTTACATACAAAAAAACAGACGCAAAGTGATTGATTTCTACTTACCAAAAAAAGCAGGGGAGTATTGCCAAGGTTTTAAAACAAAAACCTGTTTCTAGTTCAATTTTTTTCTTTGCAACCCTGAGGTCCAATTAACCGCCGAAGGGATTCATTACTGAATTTCAATGTGGCTGCAACAGTTCACAAACATTCAGCACAAACTCCATAAAGAACAGATACCAAATCCTAACTCAATGACCTAAAGTATGTCGAGGAAGGAAAGTAAAGTTCTCACCCACTCTTGGGGAATTTCTATTATCTTGGGTACGTGGAGCATTAATTTCTCGTTCCATGTGATCAAGTATTTGAAGGCGCCCTTTCAAAGCAGGCTCCAAACATTCACAAATAATATCTAGTGGAATTCCAGCAGGTTTGATATCCAGCTGAATCGCAGTGACCCCTTTCCTTGTGCCGGCAATTTTAAAATCCATGTCCCCCAAATGATCTTCCAGACCCTACAATTCAGTGAGCATTGAGTCATAACATGTCCCAGGAAAAAGTAAAGTTCAAAAAAAAAAATGTAAAAGCAGGTATACAGAAAGTTGAAAATGCAGCCTAGAAAGTTGAAATGCGTAGGAATGTCATACTGTGAATTTATGAATTTTAACCAATTAAAATGGGACACAAGGATTCAGTGACTATGGGCCACAAGGATCTTCGGGTGAAGTTAGATAGGATACACTATACACGCTCAGGGTTCAAGGATTATCAGCCAGCCAAAATTGATTACATGACAAGATGTGGACTACCTATTTTTTGTTAAATATCGGGTGTGTCTGTGACCATAAATCATGGATTGGGTAGATCATGTGAATAGTGCTATTCAGATATGTGTGCAGATATTGACTGTTCCCAGTTATGCAAGTATATAGGTTTCTTATTGAGCAAGTAGGGGCACCATTACTTCGGATCTGGGAGTAGCAATTCCACGTTCATTCAAAACGAGCCTGAAAAGATATTGAGCCATAACGTTTATTCTGGGCACAGATGATACAAGAACAGCCATTAGACAATTTGGACTTTCTCAATATTTTGAGGGCATTCGCAGAAACACATGCAAGGACTTTGCCAAAGGGAAGAAAAAAAAAATTTATTCGCCTCTACCATTATATTCAGACCTTAAAAAGAAGCTCCGAAGATAGAACATAACTCAAGCAACACACTAAGATTTCTTACCAATATATCTGTGAGTATTTGATAATCCTTTATCATCCCTGTAGACGGATCCACTTCACTAACAAGTCCGACTGAAACACCTGCAACGTGTTCCCTTAATGGAATCCCTGCATCCATCAAAGCCATACTCCCTGGAAAGAAAAAAGACATTGTGGAAATACCACCTCGAATGAAAAACTAAGGTCTTGTCCGGTATCTCTACTCTTTTTTGGATAGACCCATCAAAATAGAGCCACTAAAAAGAATTATAAAAATAAAAAAAAAGAGGCTAGAATAAAAATAAGTGCTTGGTAATGCAAGGATCTATGTTAAATAGACTTTTTTATATAAATGGTTGAAATTGTTTTACAAATTTATCAAGATCCATAAGGTATCAAGGCTTGAAAATTGACCCTATGGCCATGTTCAGCCTTCCAAAGAGATCTAACGGTTTGAATCTTGTGCTTGGGGCCCACATAATCCAAAAAATTACATCCAATGCTCACTCACTTTTTGCACATATTTCGAGATTGGTGATGATCCAATGGATGAAACTCGGTCTCATGGCCGTGTTTGATTTTGTAAACATTTCCAACTATTTGGATCTTGATTTACACTCCCAGAAATAATAAAGAAAAATAGAAAAACGTTACTGCTCTTGGACAAATCCAATATTGAGCATAATACATCAATGGCTGATATTGTTTTGCAAATATCTCGAGATCCACAACGTATCAAGCCTTGAAAATTGACCACATAACCGTTTTCAGTCTTCCAAAGAGATCTAACGTTTGGATATTGCGTTTGGGCCCACATATTTCAGAAAATTACATCAAATGGCTCATGTTTTTTTTTTCACATATCTTTAAATTGGTGATGATCCAACAGCTGAAATTTGGTCTCATGGCCGTGTTTGATCTTGTAAACATTTTCAACGGTTTGATCTTGATTTACACTCTTAGATTTTGAAGGAAAAAAAAAACAGACTGGGCGTGGATGGGCAAGGAACACTATTCACCCGCCTGTATTATTTCCCTCTACTTTCTACATGCATCCAATGGTGGGCTGTAGGACATAGAGGCATTGCCTCTACTTCTCTACACCATTTAGAGGCTGGTAAATGCTACCAAACGCCTCTATTCTCAGAATCTCTACCCGATTTA